>JAVJIF010001365.1:0-98130 GCA_038442645.1 Agave tequilana | reverse complement strand
TATTGAGCTATCACCTTCAATTACAAAGAACTATCTCCTTCTTTACAAATCAAAACTTGAACTAAAACCCTAAAACTTACAAAAGAAATTCAGAAAAGAAATTAAAGAAAAATCTTAAATTATGATCTCTAGAATAGATATGAGATATCCTTTGTTGCTGCCTCTAGGATGGTATTTATAAGGGAAATAAAAAGTAGAATCCCAGTTGAATATGTACACTCAACCGCCACAGAGGAGGCCAAAAGAAACCACGAAAACGCGGCTTTTACACGTTTGTGTGGCAATCCTATGATGGATTGAGTTGCGTTTGATGTGTGTCTTCTTCTTGTCTGTCCATCTGAAGATATTTCCTCAGAATTTTCATTTAAATTCTAGATATGAAAATAATATCTATTTCTAGATAACTTGGGAAGCAAGTTTTTTCAAATCTGAATTTAATTTGAATTATTCTCCTTATCTTCAATTAGGATTAACTTCATCCTCCATCTCTTAGAAATATCTTCTGATTTTGAATTTGAATTGTGAAGATGATGATACATCCTTTTCTCCTCTTCATTTCAAATTGATTTAAATTGAAATCCAAATTTAGATAGGATTAGAGATAAAATAGAAGCTTCTTGGATTCTTATCTTTCCATTTAAATAAGTATACACCATAATTAAAAAGAGAGTTAAATAGCAAAGTTAAATAAAAAATTAAAGATAAATGTGCAAATGTGATAATAATAATGCAAAATTGAGATATAATCACAACCTCACACCTATCTTTTGATCGTCCTCGAGCAAAACTAATCTAAACTAACTCACTTTCGTAGGAATTACGGTTTCACTTAGCACGTGCAACAAGCCTTAAACCTCTACATTATCTCTAGAGGACAAGTTTTGTCTCGTGAGGATTTTCAGTTAATTGCACTCACAAAATCCGTAAAAGAAAGAAAAAAGTGTTAGTATTTTTGAAAACTCATTTTTTGAAATTAATAAATATTTGAAATATTATTACAAAAATCAAGTAATCTATAAGTCTTAAGATCACCAAACTAATCATTCTTTACTTAGTCCCTATGCAAATATTCATTATCAATCTATGTAAGGATTCAAATTGAATTTCTCATCTAATCTATTATTTTATTCTAAGTCATATGCACCTTTGTGATAGTGAATTTTGACTCGGATTCTTCAACTCTAACTCTTATGCTTTTTTTTTGAAAAGAGATTCGAAGTAATACCACTTCGTTTCCCTTTAAACACACTTTTTTAATATATATACCTCATCTAATTTTTTGTGTGTAAATATCAAGGTTTCTTGAGGCCCTAATACCTAACTAATTGATTATTAGATGTGCTAATACATATATTATATTTATATATATTTTGAACTTACCTAGTTACCTTTCGCGTAAATACCAAGGCTTTTTAAGGCGAAAGCACCTAGTGTGTGTGTGTATATATATAATATAAGACACAAGAGTCTTTGTTTTGAATTCTAAGTGTGCAAGTGTATAAAGTATGCATGTTTCATCAAGGTAAAAATCAACACTAAATTACTTTTTCAAATTTTTCTCCAGATCCTAGAAATCAAACAAATATTTTATTTTGACTAAGTATTAAGAAATCCTAATTATGATTTTTTTAATCCTTAAAATTAACTTAATTACTTACAAAATAAAACAAAATATTATTTTCTTTTTTAAAAAGTTTAATGAAAAGAAAAAAATTATGTTAGTAACCTATAAAAACTTATGTTAGTATGTTAGTGAACCCTCCCCCACTCCTATCTCATGCATTGTCCTCAATGTGTGAATGAATGCATATATGCATGAAATAAAATGTAAAAGAGATACATAAAAAACTCACTACAACTGACTCGACTGGCTAAAAAAAAAAAAAAAAGACGCATAAAAGAATACAATAAATATGTATAACTTCAAGGTCCCCTATACCTAGACCTTTCTAAGTCTATTCCCTCGAGCTCTCTTCCCATCATTCTAATGGGCTCTCTTCAGTGATGATATTGGAGAGCTCAATCTTTTTTTTACCTTCTATTTCATCCTCTCCAATTTTTTTTCAATTTCCTCAACCCCTCCTACTCTTCTTCCCACTTATGCTCATCTCAACTTGATCATCGTTACACATCTCAATTGGAGCGTCCACGGTATGAATGCCAAAAAAAATTGAGCTTATCCTCGAACATCACCTCAACACTTGAATCACTAATTTCTTTAAGAGGTGCATAACTGACCAAAACATCCTAATCGATTCATCCAAACACATGAGTTCATCTTCGAAGAGGTTTTTCAAAGCTTTGGTCAATCAGAGGTTCTTAGATTATGATTTCAAATGATTGATCATTGGTTAGCTCTGAAAAATCATCCCGGTTATATGATCAATCTTAGAATTCTATCTCGGAGTTATAATAGTTTACACCTTGATCCAACAATGAAATATGATTTGGTGAAGAGGTTGATTAGGGCTCAAGAATGAATGAAACGAGAACCAATACTGACTCGGAAAATATGACTTTAATCAAGTTTGGGTTCAAGAGTCGGTTTTGATTTAATAGTTGGTTTCAAATTAAAAGATTTAAGTTCACATTCATGATCCATCAATGGAATGTGACTATCCAAAATAGGTGGTTCAATTTTAAGAGTATAGGAATCAATGTCAACTCAGGAATTGGGTTCAAATTGGGTAAGGATACCAGAGTTAACATAGATTCAAAATTAGAACTGAACCACAAAGTTGATGATTAGGTTCACATTCACAATCAAGTTCAATTTTCTTGAAATGAAAATTTGCCAATTTATCCAAGGTTTGGGATTGGTTAAGTTCAAATTGGTGTGTTGAAATTAAATTTTGGTCAAAATCTCCAACACCATGATTCGTGGGTCTCATCAATATATCTAGAAGGGTCGGGGATGGTCGAACATTGATAAGAAAGAGTTTTCTCATTCCTACATCGGTTCTCTCATTTTCTAGTTGCTGCTTCTAACCTATTGGTTATAGCTTTCATACTCTTATCTAAGTCAGTAGGTTCTACTTGTTGTGGTGGGACTTGAAAAATTGAGTATAGATCTTGAAGTTTGAAATTTCAATGGATCATGAGTCTTCCAGCTTTTTAAGTCATCGCTTGACCTCTTCTAGCATCCTATCGAAGTCAGATTTTTCTTCTATAGAGTGATCTTGACAATGAGCATATGAAGCTGAATGTTGGTAAGGTGATTGACCATATGACTCGGGGGAGTTGTATCCCCATTGACTCGGTGAAGAGTAGAGATGATTATTCTGACTTTGTTTATAATATTGGGATTGGGGTATGTGTTGAGTCAGATAAAACCAACTCGACAGACGTGGTTGGTTAAAATTATATCATGTCGGGTTGTGATATTCGAGTTAAAAGAGGTCGGGAAATATGAATTTATATTAGCGTGAAAAAATTATAACTATAATCCATATCACGCAAAAAATAAATCAAAACAAAGAAAAGAAAAAAATTTAGTCTATGTAAGTATATACCTTAAACCTAAACGACTTCTAACTAGTTAACTATCCATGGGAGGTATATTGCAGCAATCTAACCACAAGTTAATCAGCAAGGTAGGTGGCAAGATCAGTGGGAGGTATATGTGCCAGAGCAACGAGCTTAATTATGCCAAAATACTATTCTTTGAGGTTCATCTCTTAATCCCCTGCCTAGTCACCAATTTGACAAGAGTCAAACTCTGACAACTTCCTCCTTAGGTTAATCTCCTATTGAGTCTGAGATGTCCTTAGAGCCAATGTCTACTCAGATTTTAATTAAGATTGGGTGAGTGAGTGAGGAGATGGTTTGTGGGTTAAGAAATGATCATGACTTTCCCACCTTATGTTACTTACAGGTTTTGCCCTTAAATCATTTTAGTGCAACGTGTGCAAGTAAATAAATAAGTAATCACTCAAAGCAATTCTAAATCATCCAAAATTGTTTTCTAATCTAGATGCAATGCAAACGTACCTTATCTCCAGCACTCTTTAACAATAATTTAAAATGAAACAGAATTAAACAAATGCCCTAGGATGCAATGTCTAACCGTGTTTTAAACAATTACAAACGATATTTATTGTCGTGATTAGAAGTTAGTGTGTAGAATAGGATAACATGGAAATATAACAATTATAGAAGCCTTACAAGTGTAATTCAATCTCCCTGCAAAGAAGCAAGGTGACCAACTCCACTATATGGCCCGAAAATGTGGCTTTTGCACGTTTGCGTGGCTTGGTGGTGGAGTTAGGCGCTCTGCCTTCGTGGGTGGAGTCACAAAGCCTCTGTTTATGTTCTGCAATTGCCAATTTTCTATAATCTGTCCCTGTACACAAAATAAGGAAGAAAAATTAACCAACTAGTAAATAAAGAAATACTAATTCCTCCCTGGCAACAGCGCCAAAATTTTGATTGTCGAAAAGACAGAGTTCAAGAAAGTATTTATCTAATTTGTGTTACGCTCTTCTTGCAATTTTAATCGCGTAGCAATGGCTATGCAGGTCGATCCTCATGGAGAGTTGATGGAAGTATTTCTGTAGCTTTTTAAAGACTAATTTGATTAAATAGTTTTTCTTTGAAAAAGAAGAAGAATTCTATGTTAAGTGTTAGAGGTAGAAAGATATAGATTGGATTTGATTTAGAGATTAGAGTTTTTAACAGAATTAAAGAAAATAAGACTTACTAATCATCTACCACCACTGACTTACTAACCTATACTAGAATATTCTTCACTTTGGATCATAAAAGTTATACCTTAGAGTTGCAGTCAATTCAAATAAGATACATAAAATAATAACTAAACCCTATTTGAAAAAATCACTAACCAAGATCTAACATTAAACCATCAAGACCTTCTAAGTATAGAATAATTAAAACTATTTAATCATAAAAACCTTCTAAAATACATAAGATAATAAAAACCTTCTTAGTATAGAAATGAGTAATGGGCGAGGTGGCTTCTCATGGTTTAATGGAAATAAAATAATTGAAATTTACTTCTATGAAATGTAAAAAAGGAAAGAAAAGCCCTCATCTTCTTCCTTCAGCCTAAAATCCCCTTCCTCAAAATTTTCATCTTCCCTACAGTAACAGAACCCATCTTTTTCCTCCTTTAATCCAGGTAAACTTTTCATCTCTCTCTTTTAATCTCTCTCTCTCTCTATCATTCCCCCCCTCATTCCCCCTCTTTCTTTTCTTCCTACCAGCAGCAAGGCGACTGGGGGAGGCGCGTGCTGATTCGCGCGTAGCAGCAGCCGCGGCAGCCCGCGTGCGTGCATGGACCAGCCGCGCGGGGACCGAGTGGGGCAGAGGTCGGCCTAGGTAGGGAGGAAGGTGGAAGGAGAAGGCAACATAGATCTGGTCCAAAGGGAGGAGAGATTCAGCTCTAAATCTGAACAAATTAGGGCTCAAATCACGACTAAAGACAGAATTTTCAGACTGAAATTTTCAGATAAATAAGGAGACAAAACTCTAAATTTATTCTCTTCAATTATGTTGGTTTAGATGCTAATATGTAACCTCCATGTTTTGATCATTAGGGTTATAATTTGGGAGCTCGGATAATTGAAGACTAAGTGAGGAATTTTTGAAACTAGGTGAGTAAACCCAACTCCTTAGGGTAATTATTCATGAATTAGAACGACTAAGAAATCACCAAATATGTAAGAAGGGTTGAATCATGAATGAGTTCGTTGTTTTTCCTTAATTCGTATGATAAATGAAATTTATGTGTGTTACATGGTTATTATACCCTCTAAATAAGAAATAGTTGGATACATATATTGGGTTCATGTTCCTTATCGGAGACTTCGTAGGTAGTATGAAATTAATATGGATGTCATATGGTTGTGCATACTTTAATGGGGAAATCCCTTACATACAAGTCTTAAGTTTGTGTATAATCAAGTAAAGAGAATAACACCTTTACACATATAAGAGTTAATGATTGTGCAACGTGATTGCCCCATGATATAATAAAACTACTGAGTATGTGTTTTTCTTTTCACATGACATGCACCGATTGTATGAATGACTTGTGAGTGTAACTCTTTACTTTCTTGGGAAGCATATAATAAACAATACACAATGTATGTGTGAGTGTGTGTGCGCGCGCTAGACGGAGGAAGGGGTCGGGCGGGAGCCAGTAGGAGGGGTAAGACGGGATTAAATAGCAATGTATATATAGATACACATACGTATTTTTTATGGAGGAAGGGGTCGGCGGGGTCGGGCGGGAGGGGAGGGGAAGACAGAGATTTAAATCATTATATGCATATACGTATTCTATATGGAGGAAGCGGCCGGGCGGGCCGGTAGGAGGGGTAAGACGGAGATATATATATATATATATATATATATATATATATATATATATATATATATATATATATATATATATATATATTATATATATATATTATATATATATATAATATAGGAAAATTTTCAAATGAGAAACTTTCTCATAATAAGCTTCGTGAGAAAACCATATAAGAGAGATTTTATGGATGATCCGAACCGTTCGTCATGATCTACATACTCTAATTAGACTACCAGTAAAAAATCACGCGATTCTAATTTTTTTTACCGATGCATCAAGTGACATCTTTATTCTACGGTGAATATAACATATGTTTTGTAACCACTTGTTGTATAGGTAAAAAAGCTCGGACTCGTGTGATTTTTAATTGATAGTCTAAATAAAGTATATAGATTAAGATGAACGGTTCGGATCATCCACAGAAAAGCTCCTATATAGTTTTCTCACGGTCTTCGTGTGAGAAACTTTCTCACACGAAGACTACTATATATATATATATATATATAATATATATATATAATATATAATATATATTATATATATTATATATATATATATATATATATATATAAAGAGAGAGAGAAATGTATATCAGCCTGCAGCTGAGAGAACTCTGTCAGCCTGCGGTGACGTGGCTCAAGATTTGTCACGCCACTAACTTGCGGCCCGCTTATAGGAAGAAATTAAATTACTAGATACCCCTTATGAAAAGCTACTCTGTCGGTAAAAGACAGTGGATATGTATAGTTTATTATATTTTTATATTTTATGACGTTATTCAATTTTTGTGACAATTATCTTTTATAACTGCGGCCAAACTGCCAACATTTTTTTATTAAATCACGAAACTAATTTGAATGCTTCTTTAATTTTTTTTATTTGATTTGATATTTAATGATTTTTAATATAGTCGCAGTTTACTTTTTTTCGCATGTAATGTATAATGCGATCAAGGACTCGACTATGGTCGCAGTACTTAACGAGAGCGATAGTATAATCGCAGTTTACGTATTATTCTATATTTTTTGTTCTTCATTTTTGACTGTTGTCTGATCCTCCTATGAACTATTAAATTGGTTTTTACATATAGTATGCGATCATGGACTGCGACTATGGTCGCACTACCACGTCTATGGTCGCAGTATTAACGAGAGCGATAGTATAATCGCAGTTTACGTATTTATTTTATATATTTTGTTCTTCATTTCTGACTGTTGTCTGATCCTCCTATGAACTATTAAATTGGTTTTTACATATAGTATGTGATCATGGACTGCGACTATGGTCGCACTACCGCGTCTATGGTCGCAGTACTTAACGAGAGCGATAATATAATCGCAGTTTACGTATTTATTTTATATATTTTGTTCTTCATTTCTAACTGTTGTCTGATCCTCCTATGAACTATTAAATTGATTTTTACATATAGTATGCGATCATGGACTGCGACTATGGTCGCACTACCGCGTCTATGGTCGCAGTATTAACGAGAGCGATAGTATAATCGCAGTTTACGTATTATTTTATATTTTTTGTTCTTCATTTCTGACTGTTGTCTGATCCTCCTATGAACTATTAAATTGGTTTTTACATATAGTATGCGATCATGGACTGCGACTATGGTCGCACTACCCTCGACTGCATTTTTCTTGATGAATTTTTTTTGCTAAGTTAAATGTAATAACGGTGAACAAGTACTGATTCTATAGTCGCAGTTTACGTATGTTTTTATATGTTTTGCTTATAAAGTATGAATTATTTTTTTACTTATTGCATGCGTAGTAGCACTGCGACTATGGTCGCAGTGTTTAAGAACAGCAGTCGCAGTTTGATATGTAATTAAAAGAGCTTATAAGTTAATATAGTGAGAAAGAGACCTTACAAAAAAACAGAATTAAAAGCTTTTAAAAGAAGACAAAATAAGGTTGAATATCAGAAGATCAGGAAATCCTAATCCTCGTCATTATCACCATCATAAGCAGATTCGTCGTCTTCATTCTTCTACTCTTCCTGTTCATCACTTATTTCCTCATCATCTTCCTGTTTTTGAGGTTTTTTTTGTTTCACCGATAAACTCCCAGAATGGATCGTCTCTATCAAGCTCTTCGTCTGACCCGTTGCGAGAAAGCGAGCCTATAGCATCAGAGGACATGCTTTCATCAAGCAAGTCTCCGTCAAGTGGCAGAGGAATAATGTCTTCCTCACTAACCCACATGAAATCTTCATTATCCTCATGAATAGGAGGATCAGTTAATACATTATTTGATGTAGTGAGATAGTCAAAAGGAGTGAAGTCCAGACTGGTATCAGATTCACTAGAATATCCTGAAGAAAAAGTCCAGACTGGTCGCAGTACTGAAGGAGGTCGCATTGTTGTACGATAGAATGCGACTAGAGTCGCAGACGTTATATAAAAAAGTTTTGTTATACTATGACTGCGACTAGTGACTGCGACTGTGTCGCAGTTGTCATATAAAATTGAAAGTTATATTATATTAAGTCTGCGACCATGGCATGTTTTTTAAATTTTCAATGCTTCTGCTTATTTTACATTATGTTGATCCAAATTTTTTTTAATTATATTTTTCAATGTAGTAAAATTACGAATTTTATAACTGTAGATATATTCAACTGAAATTTTGTTTGTTGATGACTTTATTCCAGTTTAGAATTAAAAAGGGGTATTTTTGTCAATTTGTTTCACGATTGTTTAGGCGGGATCTTTTTTGATTTTTTTGGCGCCTACACTCTGCGGCCGATATGTGGCATATATTCAGCCACGTCCCGCCGGCTGAGAAACTCTCTCAGCCTGCCGGCTGAGGTACAGTAACCCCATATATATATATATATATAATATATATATATAATATATATATATATATATATATATATATATATATATATATATATATATATATATATATATATATATATATATATATATATATGCTTAAAGGAGGAAGGGGCCGGGCGGGAGCCGGTAGGAGAGGAAAGACGGTGAATTGAATCTAAACTCCATGAATTATGTATAAATACTCCACCTAACGGGAGCTATCAAGCATTGTCTCACTTTGGTATTGTATATCAAATCAAGAATATTACGACTTATTAAAGTTATTAACCGGTTGGTGTAGAGATATATATATCTATATATGTATATATGTACAAATACGTGTGCACATACGTATAGGGAACTCATTTTGTAATGGTATATAGGATGATGAAACTCATGGTAGTTAAGACATCTAAATTATTATTCATGAAGTCTATGACAAAACAAATTAAGGGAGAAGTTGCATCGCATAATAGTCACTTAAATTGAAAATCACCCTTCATAGAATTTATTGTCATATGAAATCCTGAACTTAACAATCTTTAGCATGGTTTACTCATCGAGCTGTTGAGCTCATGTTATTTTCTTTCCCCCTATTTCAGGTTTAGACAAGGGTAAGAGACCGGTTTAACTCGAAGGATTTAGTGATGGGAGGAACAACATACTTTTCACATTATGTTTTCTTTTTGCTTGCTATCTCCACATGTATGCTTATTAACTACCGTTCTAACTTATTCGCATGTGGGATACTTATTGTATATATCTTGTCTTTTGTGATATATTGGAACTGGGGACTTATGGTATATGTAATATTTTAGGAACTTAAGCTGGTAGGCTCGTCTTGGTGACATTATATATGGAATCGAATATGCTGATGCTACGAATCACAAGTTTGCCTTGGTGTGGGGGTTGGGGGGGGGTGGGGGGGATGGGGGCATGATGTGAATGTATGTAATATGAATGTGAATTCTAGTTATGAGGCATATATTAAGGTCAATAAGTCGACTAATCTGGAGAGCAAGTCGACTAGACTGCAAAACTCAAGTTTATGTTAAAGTGACTAAATAATGCTATAAGACGACTAGGCTTGGCATCATTAGTCTAATTCGTTAACTATACTTGATTATTAGTCGACTAATTTGTATATTTTAATTCTTTTTGAGCACGTATCAATTTATAATACATGTTAGCATCTATTAGTCGACTAGACTTAACTATAGGTCAACTAGATTGTGTGTGTATCAAGACTTTTACAATATTTTTAAGATAAAGTACAATATTTTACAAGTCTTCAATAGTAGCTCTTATTTTTCTTTATCTTGTTTCTCCAAGTATTCCTTCAAGCCTTGTACTGCCAGTATCTTCCTTGTATAGTGTTAATGACTTGTTTCTCCATAAGAAATTGTTTTTCCTTGTATAGTATTAATGTCTCGTTTCTCCGTAAGAAATTGTAAAAACGTATTAGCACAAATACACACAATATATATAAATTTATTATCATCAAAATATAGATAAAGGGATTATAAACAATATAAGATAAAACATGATCCAACAATCTCCACCACAGATACCAACACTCTCACTCTTTTCTCCAATGGATTAATCAGTTCAAGGCATTAGAAACAAATCTAAAATCCCTGTTGAATGGCCTATAGCTCTCGGGCATTCATAACTCATGACATGGCTACCCATGTATGAAACTGGTGGAGATTAAAATAATCATGGACAAAAAGCTTGGAATGCCTCTCAATTCCATAGATTCACACTAATCAATTATACTTAGCAGATTACAACAGAAAAAATATATGTTAATTGATACCATAAGGGATCGGAAAGGAAAGGAAAAGCTACATCAGATATCTCGAAATCCAATAAGAGGGGAAAAAAAGATCAAAATTTCAGAAATTACGTCTTCTCTCTATCAGATAGCTCATTCTCAACACGCAATCCTTCAATCTGGAGACTATCAGATTCAATAGGTATAAAAGTTCAATTGCATTGTCAAGAAATGATGTGTTACATTATTAATTTGGCACATAATTATTTATACCTCTGATTATTTACAAATCTCACTAATAAGATCAGCTTGTCTAGATGGATACTTAAATCTCATCTTAATTTGATATTTATTTCAGAGCAGGAGAATTTCGTCTGAATTTATCTCGTGTGCAGCAGGAGCAGCTCTGGTTTCTCTATCAGAAGCTTCCATTCATTGCAAAATCTCGCAACAGTGGCTCCATCAACAATCCTGTGATCAGCTCCAATAGTGACCTGAAAACAGAACATCAAGAGGTTTGTGTTTATCGTGCTTCCAAAGTTTTCCCCATCAGCTGTAAAGTTAAAGACTTTTTGGATACTTGTTTCGGTTTCAGAGTGATGCAATCTTGTCCATGGAAGTGAAAGCTTAATTGCCATTTGTATCAGGGTTCTAAAGAACTCATGCTGCTCAAAAGTCAAATGCCATGTCTAATCAATAGTAATATTCATGTCCGTTCATTAACAGTAGTTATACTCTCATTACATGTGTTTTTAATTTGTTTTACTTAAAATCTCACAATTTCTTAACAAGATATCCCTTGCATCAGGAAACAAGTTTTGGTTTAAGAATGGTTTCATAGAAAGGTGAACCATGAATTTTGGTCCGTAATTGAACTTGCATAAACGTTGTGCATGTGTGTTTGTGTAAAACTTTAGAGCATGGCAGTAGCACCATGTTTGGACAACTTACATTGGTAATAGACGCAGGATATACAGATCCATCATCAGCAAAACGTGGAAGTCTTTGTATTCGACCAATTGCGATTATGGCCACTTCAGGTAAGTTCAGTACTGGAGAGCCAAATTTGCCACCAATGGCCCCAATGTTGCTCAAAGTTATTGTTCCCCCAGTAATGTCTTCAGTACTTAGCTTGTTATTTGATGCCAATGTATGTAATCTAGACAACTCCTTCGTAATCTACTAAAAGAAAACATGCATTAGTATGGACAATTAAAATGATCAAGAGAAAATACAGAAACTTGGGAAACATGTGCTTTCACGATTAATGCAAAATAATCACCCCCATCGCACATCAAAATGGGTTTGCATATGGAGCAAGGTCCACGAAAGATTTGATGTTGTCATTGATATATAAGTATGAAGACAAAGTTCTGTGTTAACATCTGCAGATTGAATGCAAAGAACAGGTGATGCAGAACCGATTAGTCAACCAGGGAGCGGATGCCATGTTGGATTGGGAGAATTGTGGAACCAGGCAAAGCCGCCTACGACTTATCTGCAATTATTCTTCCAGGGTTTAGTTGGGTGTTATATTCTTTTATTTGAATTAGTATCATCTTATTTGAGATTGGTTTTATCATTTTTTGAGTACGGATTTTAAGTTCTTTATTTTTATTAGTCCTCATAAATAAGGCAGCAGTTAATATTGAAGAGTACAGCTAAAATTTAAAGAGGAGGAACATACTTTATATTGTAGAGTATAGCTACAGCAGGTGTCCATAGTTTAGGTATTGCAACTCTATTTCTTGACTGCTAATTCAACAGTTTTAGCAAAGAAATCAAATAGAAAAGTTCATAAAATAATTTGACTTTCTAAGTTGGAGAGCTCTCCGGACTCCACACACAGAGAGAGGGATAAATCATATAATAGCGTTTATCCAATATAAGTTTGCTGCTTCTAGCTACTGTATTCCATTTATAGATGGATAAACTTTTTGTCAAGCTGAAAACGGCCTGGGTCAACATACAACATTTCGGACAGGGCATATCAGTGTCACCAATCTCATGAAAGTAACTCCCAGTGGAAGCTAAATATTGAAGTTTGCGGTTACCTCTAATATGGAGAGTGATTGAACCTTCTTTATATTGGTACAACCAGACCATATGAAGTAGCCATCGCAACACCAATATTATGGCATCCTACAAAATAACCAGGGAAAGCCATAAATTTAGTCTAAAATTAAACAAGAAACTATGTAGAGGCTCATGCAATGCACATAACACTTGTAGAGAGTTGCTTACATCCTGGACGGTAAAGCATCAAACACAACAAAAAGCTTGAAAATACCCAGCATCAAGAGCATTGAGTCGTAGTCCTAAAACTACTCGTTTCACTAACATGATCTGCTTATATTTGGTAAAAGAGAAATGTCACAAAAAATGAATTAGTGGCCCACTCAGTTTATTGAACATAACAGGGAGCATCCCACTCGATTTACAATGCATTTTGAGGCGAAATGACCAAACATACAAGCTCTGTGCAATTGAGACTTTGAGAGGCTGATAAGCTTCACATGATTGCAATCAGACTACACCTTGGATTTGTCTGTCAAATGCATTCTGAAACGCACAGAATGTCCACTTCTCTCATAACAAGTAAACTTCAGAAGAGATGGCAATCAACATATTTAAATCGACAAAGGAACAATCCCCACTCTTTTACATATAAAATAACTATAAATGATGGTTGGCAGCATCATAGTAGCAATTACCCTATCATCCATATAAAACAATTAGCGCAAATATGTTGCGTGAGTAACCTGGGTGAACGTTGTATCCACATAAATAAACTAAATACTGGTGAAGGTATGTTTAATGAAACGTATCAGTTATATTAAGTAGTGCTTAACAGTTATGCTGCAAATGTTAAGCTCATAGACTCAAAAAAAAAAAAAAATGGCACTTTTAAAGTAAACAGTTGAAAGCTCTATGCGGGAACAAAAGGGGTTGACAATCACATTAATTGCTTCAAAACTTTGATGAAACATATAGTAGCATAACATACTTGATAAATGAAAATTTGATAGATTAACATAGATGTCGCAGGATAATGGAAAGTAGAGTTAGATCTTTCAAGCATTTTATATGCTGAAAATAAACATGTCTTTTTAAGATCTGTCTAAAGGGCACTCGGAGGATGTCAAACAAATGATACTTACACATATTTCATTACAACAATAACAACAGCATAATAGAAACTATGACGAAAATTAGCGGAAACAATGTAGCACTTGCGGGCATAGTTGCAAGTAGGAGCAAATCATTAGTCATAAACTGTTAGCCACAATGTCACCATAGACATTAATACAAGCAAGCATGTATTATTCTTAATTACAAGCAAGCATGACACAGAAATAAAGAAGCAAAACTAATAGAAAATCATGAGAAACAGGATAAACTTGACAAAGAGAGCGACTGCATACCTTTAAGTATGATTTCATTGGTTTCTTCACTAAAGGAGCTATTTAATAGCGGGTACTTGTTCAATGCCAATGAAAGAGATTTTATTAAAAAAGGAAGAAAAGTGTGTTTCACGTCCTGATCAGTGTTCTCCTTTTGAAAAGCTGCTTTAAGCTCCATAAGTGCATCAAAATTTATCTCTTCCAAGTAATGAAAATGTGGAACCTTCACAGCAATGGTCATTGATTTAACCATAGATCTCTGGAATCCCCTAAGATGCAGAAAATGGACCAAGGTCACATACTGATGCGGTATGTTACTTTTTTAATAAATAGTGAAGAAGAAAATTGCATTAGCCTGAAATACTGGATGAGATCGATGCAAAAAGAAGCTTATCAGATATGCAGAAAAGAATGAATGCAGGTTGAACATAAAGGTGAATAACATGCAAACATCAGAAAAAATAGACATCATTATGAGTTCTGTGGTTAGAATACTGCTCAATGTGCAAACAGATCTCCATCTCTCTGAATTCTGAATGGAACAATATCTAAAAAAAATGATCCACGTGAGCTCACAGAGTTGAATAAATTGACATCTAGTATACTGGGAAGCAATAGAAACTATTAACAAAAAAAAGTTCCAAAGTACAGAATTCAACAGCATCAAATTTCTCAGACTGGTTCACCAAATTAACAGCTACAACCTTGTATCAGGAAACGAAAAAAATCAATTTAATCGTAAAACGTCAAACACAAAATCTATGTTGCACAGACATGGCAACATTGAAATGGACACGACACTCGGGCACGTGACAAATTCTTAAAAATACACACGACACGTGTGTCCGATACGCATGTCGGACACGTTTCGAACATGATACGACTCCATAATAAGAGTGTCTGTGCTACATAGCACAAAAAATGACTGTATATCTGTGGGACCTGAAGTTGCAGGGGTACAAACACCGGGATATGTTATAATATGGTAAATATCAACACAGACTCTACAACAACATTGAAAATGTAGGATGGTGGGATACGTCTGAAAAGAACACACAATATTTGATACACTATAAATATAACATATTATTTATATTTATTTTGTCTAAAATGTGAATGGTAAGCAAGCAGCATCATCAAAATGCACATAACACAAAATTAGTATAAAAAATAATAATAATAACAACATATCCATAATCCGTAAAATCCAAACAACAACAACAACAACAACAACAACTAAGCCATATGTCCCAAGTATTTGGGGTAGGCTACATGAACCAAAAGAGAATTACGCCGGATCGGGCACATGGATCAGCTTTCTCCACTCATTCCTATCGAGCAATATGCCTTCACTAAGACCTTTAGCCTCTATATCTTGTCGTATTACTCCATCCATATTTTCTTCGGTCTCCCCTGCGCTCTTTTAACTTGTCTTAAATTGATACACTCTACTCGCCAGAGTGGCACATCTGTATGTCTACGTCGCACATGATCAAACCAACGTAAGCAATTTTCTTTCATCTTCTCTTCTATAGAGGCTAAACTTATCTTAGTACGAATATCCTCATTTCTCACCTCATCTCTTCGCGTGTTACCACACATCCAACGAAACATGCGCATCTCTGCTACACTCATCTTATAGGCATGATGTCTCTTTATACCCCAACATTCTGTGCCATATAACAAAGCTGGTCTAATAGCAGTCCGATAAAACTTTCCCTTCAGCCATAACGGAATGTTACGATCACATAAAACTCATGTTGCACTCCTTCATTTCAACCAGCCAGCTTGGATCCTATGGTTGACATCACTATCAATCTCCCCATCCTTTTGGATAATAGAACCCAAGTATTTAAAATGACTGCTCGTCGGTATTTCTTATCCATCTAATCTCACAGTACTATAATCACGGATTCTCTGTTTACTGAATTTGCACTTCATATATTCAGTTTTGGCCCTACTTAATCTAAAACCTTGAGATTCTAGAGTTTGCCTCCATAACTCCAATTTGGCATTTACCCTAGCTCTCATCTCATCGACTAGGATAATATCATCAGCAAATAGCATACACCATGGTAACTCATCTTGAATAGCTCTACTAAGCTCATCCATCACTATAGCAAATAAGAATGGACTCAATGCAGATCCTTGATGTAATCCAATTGTGATAGAAAAGTCACTTGTTATGCCTCCACAAGTTCTGACATTTGCCACTACTCCATCGTACATATCCTTGATTATGTCAATATATTTGATGGGGACTCCCTTTTTCATCAATGTCCACCATAATACCTCTCTTGACACCTTATCATAAGCTTTTTCTAGATCAATAAAGACCATATGCAAATTTCAATTTCTCTCTCGAAATCGCTCCATAAGTTGACGAAGCAAATGAATAGCCTCTGTTGTCGATCACCCTGGCATGAACCCAAACTGGTTCTCTGATATTATAACATTCTGTTTTAACCTGTGTTCAATTACTCTTTCCCAGAGCTTCATGGTGTGACACATAAGTTTTATTCCATGATAGTTTGAACAACTCTGGATATCACCCTTGTTCTTATAGGGAGGTACTAAGGTACTCTTCCTCCACTCATTAGGCATCTTTTTAGTTAGCCAGATCTTGATAAAGAGGTTTGTCAGTCATCTCAGCCACCTCTCCTAAACATCTCCATACCTCAGTAGGAATTCCATTTGGGCCAACAGCTTTCCTTGACTTCATCCTCTTTAAAACCTCTTTAACTTTAGATTCGCTAATTCTGCGTATATAATTATGATTCATATCCTGGTACTGAATGGTAAGGTCATCCAAGTCTTAGGTAGAATTACTATTGAACAATTTGTCAAAATATTCTCTATCTTTCTTTGATTTCTTCATCTCGAATTAAAACCTTCTGATCCTCATTCCTGACACACCGCACAATACATAAGTCTCTAGTCTTTCTCTCCTTTATTCGAGCAATTCTATATATCTTTTTCAACCTCTTTGGTGTCCAACTTCTCATACACTTCTTTGTACACTTTAACTCTTGCATTCTTAACAGCTTTTTAGCCTCCTTCTTAACTAGTTTATACCTCTCAAAATTCACTCCATTACAATTTTTCTTCAAATTTCTATAAGAGTTGTTTGATCTTAATGACAGTTTTTACCTCTTCATTCCACCATGATGTGTCCTTACATGGCGGAGCACCACCCGTTGACTCACCAAGTATATCTTTAGCTACTCTTTTAATGCAGCTAGCAATTTTATTCCATATTGTATTGGGATCATCTTGGGCTTTCCAATCTGCTTCATGTACTACTCGATTTACAAAAACTCCTTGGTTACCTTCTTTTAGCTGCCATCACTTAATCTTAAGATCTAACTTACGTTTAATCTTTCTAAATCTCCTTCTAATCTGGACATCTAAAATTAAGAGTCTATATTGGGTTACTACACTCCCACCCAGTACTACCTTACAATCCATACAACAACCTCTATCTACTTTTCTAGTTAAAAAGAAATCTATTTGGCTCGCACTTGATCCACTTCTAAAAGTGATTAAGTGAGACTCTCTCTTCCTAAATTAAGTACTCGCTAAGATCAAATCATATGACAAAGCAAAATCTAGAATCGAGTTACCTGGTTCATTTCTTTTCCTAAAACCAAATCCTCCATGTACACTATCAAACTCATAACGACTAATTCCTACATGCCCACTGAGGTCACCGCCTATGAAAAACTTTTCTCTAATGGGTATGCCTTGCACAATCTCATCTAAGTCCTCTCAAAATTGACGCTTACTGGACTCATCAAGTCCTATTTGTGGTGTATAGACACTAATAACATTAAAAATCTCCCCACCTAAAATAAGTTTAACTAGTAAAATCCTATCACCCTTTCTCCTAACATCCACTACATCTTCAAGCAATTGTTTATTTATGATCACACCCACCCCATTACGATTTCTATCTCTACCAGTATACTAAAGTTTATAACCCCAAGACTCTATAATTCTAACTTTTTCACCTACCCACTTAGTTTCCTACACACAAAATCTAACATTCCGTCTAACCATAACATCAACTAACTCTACTAATCTACCTGTAAGAGAACCTATATTCCATGATGCTAACCTAATCCTATATTCATGAGCTATTTTTTTTACCCTCATCCGCTCATAAAAGTGTGAGACCCTTACTCATTTGACACCACATTCGGGCGCCGATGTGACGCGTCGTTTCTGGACGACGACCTAGTAGCCCTTTCCCACTTTTCACTGCACTCGGGCTCCGATGTAGCACCCGCTCAGTAGGGGAAGCCCCAATGAAAATTAGCTCTTGGTTCATGTTCATAGTATGTGACAATGTTTTACGTTAGCTGAGAATTGTGTCCAGCAATTCAGCATTAACCTAAATTTGAAATATGAATACTCTCAAATCGCAATCTATATCATATTATCACTCGAATAGGGATCATATTGAATCATGCACCCATGTCGTTTAAATATATATTTAACTTTGTAGTATAAAACAAATAACTGATGACTTTCAAATAATAAAGTTTTGGATACAGAAAAAGATGTATCCGATGCATATCCACAAAATATAGGAGTACATCAATATTTGGTACATAGACCGAATGGGTGTGGCTACTCTGCTAAAGTATCCATGCTCCATTAATGTGATATTTTCCCCCATAAAGTATTACTGAAAGTGAATATCAAACCAATGGGAATCACAAAGCACAAGCATTCTACATTCAAGTCCTTTGCACTAGTTGTCTCTACATCTAAAAATTATCTCCTTAGCAGTGTCAATTTAAGCTTTCCAAACCTTTGTCTAACATATATGCCCATGAGTTTCATTTCTAGGAATATTATGAAAAATTAAAAAAATTATATATCTGTGGTTACCTGAGAGGAATTATCTTATCTTCATAGAATTGTACATCTACAGTATCCACATTCCCTTCATTCATCACCAACTGCTGTTCATCACTACTAGCATGTGAAAGGGAAGGCAATTCTATACAAATTCCCTTGCTAGCAGCATACCTCAATACATCTTCCTTCAGTACCCTACCATCTTTACCTGTTCCACAAATCTCACTTATATTTAGACCATACTGCTTTGCGAGGTGCCTAACAGAAGGTGTAGATAGAACCCCCGTCCCAGCTACTTCCTTCTTCCTTATGCTTTCACAATCAGATTCAGATAGCCAGGCCTCTCCGAAATTCCACTGCCGTCACTTTCATCACCGTCAGCCGTGAAAGAATGAGTTTCATCAACAAGTATCTTCAACAAAGTTTCACCAACCTACAATTTGAAAAATGAAATTAATTTTCTTTCCATAATGAGAAACTGAAGATACCATTCATTTGGAGCATAATAGATTGCTCAAAGATAAAGAATCATATCCTAATGTATCTCCATTTATAGTAAAGAGAATGAAATAGTAAATAGAAAAATGAATTATCAAATCCAAACATAACTATTGAAGTAATGTGCATATATGTCTGAAATTTACATCAAGCGAGGAGCGCGTGTTCTTTCCACAAAAAGATAAAAGCATAAACATTTTTGGCCGTGAGGGTTATGCAACTCGATAATAAAGGAGAGACACAAAAGCTGAACCCTAATGAAGATTGGAGGGGTTCAAGGCTTTTCTCAACGTTAAGCTTAAAGGGATTGAGATGCATCCCCAGCATGTGGTGATCGTTTCTCTATGCTCAACATTGCCACCCACTGATACACACACTCCCAGTTTCTTGGACCTACATTTTGATAAGTACCATGTTCTCATATTCAGCATCACATGCAGAATGCTACTTTGACTAAAATCTAGATGAGCATGCACATGCAGTCATAAGAATCTATGCGCTGTTTAAAATGGGAAATCATAAGGAAGACCTTAGGCCCACGATCGCCTTCAAAAAAGTACAAGACTTTTATTATGTCTAATTATTTTCCATATGCATCATATTAGTTGATCTTCTTTGTTAACATACCCATATGCATCATGTAGATTGATAGTTAATGTATCCAATTAAACGTAAACTGAATTAGACAAATATGGCTGAAACATATCAAATGTTGGACTTGGTCAACTCTTACTGCTGCCTGAAATATCAGTCATTAATAGTTTTTGTTCACATACATGTACCTTCCTGATTTACTTTCATGCCTTGAAACTTTTTGTGAAGTCATCACATGTTGACTTCAGAAATCCAGTTGTGTTTCCTCTTGGATTACTCAATGGTTTTTGTCTATGGTTATTGTACAACCATATCATCCAGATTTTGACACACACACACACACACACACACACACACACACACACAGAGAGAGAGAGAGAGAGAGAGAGAGAGAGAGAGAGAGAGAGAGAGAGATTGTGTCCTTCCAAAAGGATTTGAGCGCAAATCCTTTCAACTCAAATACAACCCTCCGACATTCGAATACAAGATCCACTCCGTTGAAGTTAATCTATATTATTTCAAGTATCTATAAACCAAAAATTAAGTGTATTTAATACCTTTTGCCCATCCATCAAGCGACGCAAAATGGACGGCCGAAAGTAGCGAGTTGATTAGATCTATGTCTTTAGACATACAAATTCTCGATCCGGTCATTCGATTATGATCTAAACATTTAAAAACCCCTACAAACCAATTTTTGTTAGGTTTCAAATGTTCAACACCGTTAAAACTAACCAACTCACTATTTAGATCATCCGTTTTTTTTCCTACTTGATGCATGGGCAAAAAGTATTCAAAACACTTGATTTTTGGTTTATAGATACTTGAAATAATATAGATTAACTTCAATGGAGTGGATCTTGTATTGGAATGTTGGATGTTGGTATTTGAGTGGAAAGGATTCTGCCTCAAATCCTTTGAAAAGGACACCAGTCTCTCTCTCTCTCTCTGTGTGTGTGTGTGTGTGTGTGTGTGTGTGTGTGTGTGTGTGAAAGTAATTTTTAGTTTGTAAAAAATACATATCTATGTTAGTCCCACCAAAAGCTCTCTTTTTCTGAAGTCTATGTATTTTCTGTGTGGTCTTACAAAAGTTAGACCTATTAGACAAATTACATAGCCAAACAATCAACATTGAAGACCTCATAAAGCATGTCAGTGCCCCACAGAACCCCAACCGACTTCATTGAAGCTAGATGACACCCAACTGCCCAAGTTTTATAGTTCATGCTTTCAGTACATTTTAGAGCATAGTCAAAGACCAAAGAGCAGCATAGGGGGCAGTTAGAATAAACCAGAAAGGTCAATGAACTATGGAACCCACTCACCGCTAATTAGGCTTGTAATGCTAACTTTTCAAATCAATAAAAATGACACCACCAATACATAACAAAAGAGGTTAAATACATCACAAACTTCTCAAATTACAACTCTACCTTCACTATATCACCAGGAACAAAGAGAATCTGAAGGATTTTTCCTTTGAAACGGCTTGTAATTTCAATTGTGGCTTTGTCGCTTTGTACTTCACAGAGACGTTGAAACTCTTCAACATGATCCCCCTGCCATGGAACGTATTCATTTAATAATCAGCTATAAGAACAATGAATATCTACATTATAATAAATAAATAGTTTGATCAGACTAAGTACCCATACCAAGATGTATTTTTCCAACAAACTAACAGATCCTGGAAGATTGACTCATGAAAAGAAACTGCGATCAAGTATAACCATAGCATGAATTGTTGGCCTCTCTATAAAGGTGTGCAATCTCTGGATCAGTATCAGCCCTAGGTTTACGGTAACAGAATCAGCCATATCAAAAATATCAGTCCTTTTGTCTTGGTCAAATCAACAATATTGGTCTTATCGGTTGTATCAATAACCACCGTATCGAATGTGCATTATAGGTATTGGGGTAAATTTTCAGATGTTGCTCTCTAGGTATTGCATTAAAACTTAACTCACCATAAAGTGCCACACGTAATAATATGCACATAAGCATCTGAGCGAAATAAATCATTAGATCAAAGAGAATTAAAAAAAAAGATGCAAGCCAGAGTTTGTATAATTCAAGATATATAAATCATTAGATAAAAAGAGAAGAGTAACAAAAATTTCCGACTTCCAAATGAACTTTATCACCTCCAACAATTCTGTCTTGTCTCCTCCAAACCTTTGGATATTTCCACTGTCAACAAAATATATCAACTTCCAGTACCTCCAGACATCTTCTAACTTCTAACTATCGTCTTCTCAACTTCCATTAAGAAAATTGTGTTGATTCTTAACCTTCAATGTTTCCATTTATTCATTTATCCAGTTCTGTATAGACACATTTTATGTTATCTTTGTCTATTCTAAACATAAATGCCACCATGGTTAAAATTACTTCATATATAAATTAATAAATTTTACTAAATAACCTATTTATATTACTTCAATTGGCGTTCACGATCAAAAACGCCACCGTCAGGATCTAGGATCTTGTTCTTGATGGCACTTGAAGCAGACAAATAAAATAATCAACACACTAAAATAATGTAATACAACAACACAGATGAACACAAGAATGTATGTGAAAAGCCTAAATGAGAAAAAACAACGGGTTGAGCTCGGATCTTGGAGGGGGCTTCACTATGTCGGAATCAGCAAAAGGGTATAAGGCACATGACACACCGACTACGCCAACTTTTGTTAGGATTTTGCCTTATTTTCAAGAGGAGACAATGGTCTAAGAAGATCTAATCGAGTTGGAGAAGATGATGACTTAAAAAAGAAGCAAACCAAGTTGATGTAGATTAGTCGACTTATAAGTTGTATAAGTCGACTAACGCTCAAGACTAGTCGACTAGTGGTTGACTGGGCAGATACAGAGGCAGATACAGAGGCAGATACAGAGAAGGATCGTTATACAGTAGTCGACTTATAAGTTTTATAAATCGACTAATGGAAGGGATTAGTTGACTAATCCACACGATAAGTTGACTAATCGAGGTATTTTCTGAAGTAGAATCAGTTTTCTTCTCAAGCACATGTTTTCTTTTCTAATTGAATACGAATAGGATTCAATTGCTATTTTAGATCAAGGAATCAACTTCTAATAGGATTGATCAAGATTCTTTAAGCCTCCAATGACCAAGATCATCTCATAGTTTAAATAGTTGTTTTGTAAAATTTTATAAATAGAAGTTATAACCCGACAATGTAATTGTCTCGAACAAGAAGAAAATCTCATGTAAAGGAGATCAGAAGAAACCAAGAAAGTGAGGAGTAAGGTGAAGGTGCATAAAGAGAAGGTATACTCTTGTAATCTAGATCTAGATTCAAGGAGAAGGTGAATGCTCTTGTGGGATCAAGAGAAATATTAGATCTCTTTGTATCACGTTTATTAACAAAACTCTCAAGTTCTCTTCTTGTGGACGTAGGCCAAATTTGGGCCGAACCACGTTAAATCCTCGTGTTATTTCTTATTACTCTCTTGTCTAGGTATTGTTAGTTTGTTTTATAATAGTTTTCTTTTTGCAAGTACCATCATATTGCCAAGTTCCGCAAACGTCGATCCTCAAAGTAACAATCGTTATCATAGCGCCGATTTGTTTCAACAATTGGTATCAGAGCAAAAGATTGACGAAGGAAGATATGTTGAAGATAGAAAGTTCTATGATAAAATTTGAGGTCGAGAAGTTCAATGGCAAAGAAAAGTTTAGTTTATGGCAAAAGAGGGTGAAGGTGTTGCTGGTGTAATAGGGTCTTCACAAGACCTTGCAAGGAAAGTCAGCAAAACCTACAGATACATCAGATGAGGAATGAGAGGAGATGGATCTAAAGGCGGCAAGCGCGATCCAACCATGTCTCATAGACGAGGTGATGTAAACATTGATGGATGAGGAAACAACTATGGGATTGTGGTCAAGGTTAGAAGCATTGTATATAACAAAAAGCCTCTCAGCAAGCTGCATCTTAAGAAACAACTATATGAGTTACGCATGAACAAAGGGGCAGCGTTGATGGAGCATTTAAACTTCTTCAATAAGGTCATCAGCGAGCTTTTAACTGTTGATGTCAAGATTGACGAGGAGGACAAAGCGTTGATCTTCTCAGTTTGTTTCCACAGTCATACGATCATATCATCACCACCATACTCTAAGGTAAGAAAACTCTCATCTTTGAGGAGGATACGTCAACTCTCTTATCTTCTTATCTACTGAGATCAAGAAAAACCCAAATCAAGAGTATGAAGGATCAAGTTTGGTGGTCACGGGAAGGAAAGGAAAAGGAGAAGGAAAGAAAAATCTGGGCTCATTGAAGATGTCACTTTTGTCACAAGAAAGGTCATTGGAAGAAATACCGTAAGCATCAACAAGAGTGGCTGAAGAAGAAAGGGCAAGCTACGGAGGTAAACTTAGCAAGTAGTGTTGCATCAAAATATTAATGGCTTCTTGTATTGAAGACAACACTTCTCAAGGTAAAAGCTCGATATTTGATTCGGGTAGTACGGTTCATGATGTTCCAAGAAGGAACTGCTCCACAACTCCTTGGCTGCAAAGGAGGAAGGGATTGTCAAGATGGTAGTGTCTCAATTTGCGAGGTCATTGGCACTGGGACGTTTAAGATTACAAAAGGAGATGGATGGTGCGTGCTTTGGCAGCGGTCCAGTATGTCCAGGAAGCACGGTACAATCTAATATCCATAAGGGTGCTATACCAGATCCAAATGCAACAAGACGTCTTCACAATTAACCAAGGAGACATGTAATCTTGGAAGGAAAGAAGTGTGGAGGGTTATACAAGCTGAAAGAAGAAAACTCAGTTCGAGGTGAAATTTCAAGAATAAACTTGGAAATGAGCTCACGCGAGATTGAGCTTCAAGGAAGACTGCAACGAGACGTGAACCGGGTCAAAATGTTGCGGGAAGGAGAAATGGAGCATTCAGGAAAGGCCCAAGCAATGACGATAAATCCGCCAAAGGTCCCGGGGAGAGGGGCAATAGTTAAAGGCTTCACGGTATTGTTACAACCAAGAAAAGAATTAAATTAATACTCCAAAATCTCAAGGTGTTTTACTAAAGGCTTGAAAAATAAGTCAAGATGAAGATTGTAAGGATTTTGCCTTGTTTTTAAGAAGGAGACGATGATCCAAGAATATCAATCGAGTTGGAGAAGATGATGACTTGAAACAGAAGAAGCAAACCAATTTGATGTAGATTAGTCGACTTATAAGTTGTATAAGTTGACTAATGCTCAAGAACAGTAGACTAGTAGTCGACTGGGCAGATATAGAGGCACATACAGAGAAGGATCGTTATACAATAGTCGACTTATAAGTTTTATAAGTCAACTAATGGAAGGAATTAGTCGACTAATTTACATGATAAATCGACTAATCGAGGTATTTTCTGAAGCAGAATCAATTTTCTTTTCAAGCACAGGTTTTTTTTCTGGTGGAGAACAAATATGATTCAATTTCTATTCAATGAAGACTTGTTTTCAAAGATTAAAGGGTCTAGAATTCTTCTAAATTAAGAAGATCAACTCCTAATAGGATTGATCAATATTTTTCAAGCATCCAACGGCTAAAATCATCTCATAGTCTAAATTGGAGTTGTTTTGTAAAATCTTATAGATAAAAGTTGTAACACAGCATTGTAATTGTCTCGAACAAGAGAAAATCTCAAGTAAAGAGATCAGAAGAAGCTAAGAAAGAGAGGAGAAAGGTGAAGGTGCATAAAAAGAAGGTATACTCTTGTACTCTAGATCTAAATTTAAGAGGAAGGTGAATACTCTTGTGAGATCAAGAAGATGGTTAGATCTCTTTGCATCAAGTTTATTAATAAAACTCTCTCCGTAGACGTAGGCCAAGATTGGATCAAACCATGTTAAATCCTCGTGTAATTTCTTATTACTCTTTTATCTAAGCATTACTAGTTTGCTTTACAATAGTTTTCTTTTTACAAGTATCATCATATTGCCAATTCCCGCAAACGTCGATCCCGAGAATAACAGTCGGTATCATAGTGCCGATTTGTTTCAACAACTTCTGTCGTACACAGGTCAACACCCATATTTTGCAAACTCAAAGCCAAAGCCCTACTCAAGTAAGAAAGAAAAACTCTCCTTGACTCAAACACTCTCCATCTTTCAAAAGAAAACAAGTAAAACACGCTTCTACCTGAGGATCAAGAATAACCTACGATACAAGATTGCTTGCCAATTGTTTGCTTCTTACTCGCTTGCTTGCCTTTCCACAACAAGGATCATGCCTATTTATAGGCTTGAGTGAACCCTCCACATCCTCCTCGTTATGTTCTCACTTCCATGCATGCATAGGAACTTTTGGGAATTCAACATATAGTCAACAGGTCACAACTCTATGAAATTTTCCATGTAGATTCATGCATCCAAAATTTGAATGATAGGGTACTTTGGCTGAGGATAACTTCTTCAATACAGCTCCGATTTGAGTGATTCAAAGCTTGATAAATGGATGGAATGATTCTCTACAACTTTTTGTATTGAAGACCGAGACAAATAAAGTGTGCATCATGCTCGAAATGTCCATGCAAAACTGAATCCTGACACAGAAAACTGTCAGCTGAAAATTTTGGTCAAGTACTTCGCTGCACCAAAGCTGCTTAAATCAATCTGAACAAGCCAGAATATCGAGACAACCGCTAACCACTTCGACCAATAACTAATCATCCAATCGAAACCACAAAAAATCTAACTGAAATTACTTAGTCCTGTGCCTAAGGAAAAAACAATTATGCTCGAATTGAAATCCCACCTCTTGAACGAACCATTTGAGGAGCTCGCACTCGGCAATTCCCTCCCCTGTCTGAGCCAGCGGCACATCCACCACTCCCCCGCTCGGGACCTCGACCCACGCCTGGCTCGACAACCAACGCGAGCTCCAAGAATTGCCCCCAAACTGCACACAATTCAAAGCAAAAAGAACAAAAAGAAGAAGGGAAAAAAAAAACCCAATTCACAGAACTGTACTAGGAAATCATCAGTACACTGCTTGTGAATTTTGGACTGACATTGGGGGTGAAGGAAGCTGGGAACCGCTGGGAGGTGAGCGGCAGTGAGAGCGGGAGCAGAGCGGAGCGCGGCGGGCGCGACTCCGGCGACGTCCACGTGGAGCGGATCAGGGCGAGGGAGAAGCGGCAGATGCGCCTCGAAGCCATGGGGAGATTTTTTTTTTTTTGAAAGTCGGAAGAGAGGAGAAGTGAAGTGATGGAATTGTCTGATTTGGTAACAGGAATCACCAAGACTGCTGCGTTTTGATGAATATCATCATGACGTCGTTCCGGGGACAGGAGGATAAGGACCGTGATAAATTTGGCAAACGTTGACGTGGCACGTACAACGTAGTAATGTGCACAGTACACTCATGTTTCACAGTTCACCCCGCACCCATCGTAGGTGGGCCCCACTTCAATAAGACGGGGGTGTACAACCCCACTCGCGCTTGCTCCTCGCCCGAGCAAAGTTGTGAATCCAAATCGGCATGAGGTCATTTGTTTACAAGTGAAGTTGCGAATCCAAACCTCTCTTTCTGTATTAGGGCGCTGTGACTAATCCCTTGTGAATACTCGTGATTTGCGATAAAAGGTACTAGAATTCATATAAAATAATTATTTTCTTTTTTATGAGAGTTTCTTTCCATCAAGAATTTCAATATGAAAAATTTCTTTAATGTTATATGGATTAATTTTAATGACTAAAAATTAGACTCAAGAAAATAATACATACACTAAATCCCTGTGCATTACTCACGAAACTCTTTTAAAATAAGGTTGCACATTTTACTCTCTTCTGTCCATTTTTGAATTCATAATGTACAGTTCAAACACCATAACTCTTTTCGGTTTACCTCCCCTCCCCCTCTTTAGTAGTCTTTATCCTTGTTTATGATATAAATCAATGGGACTTTTGCCAAAGGGAACAAAAAGGAAAAATAAGCCTGAACCTCCTCTGTATGATATTTCCTTCTATTGGCACACACAAGTCTCCCAAGTCCTAAACACTAGCCTAGTTCTTGAGACTCTAGCATCTTTCTACCACACAATGCTCTTGAGAACACCGTTGCGGAGTGAAAATCAAACCCTATACTTTTCTTTGAGAAAAGCAATATCTTGGCTATATCACCTAAAAAGTTAAGGTAATAATCTCATCAAATGCTGCCTTGCACATGTTAAACAATTAAATAACTATTTAAGACTTACCTCTAATACCTATTAACCTTATCACATATAAGTTGTTAATCTTGTAAACACTAAAATTATAGTGTTCTGATGAATTTGACCTCTAACAAGAGAAATCTGAACAAAGCTGGCAAAACATATAACTTTGTAATAAAAGGATTACAAGTCCAAAATATACCTCTAACAAAACACATGAGGAATTTATTGGCACACAACTGTTTACTGTTAATCTAAATCTGAATGAACAATTACACATTAGCATCTACGGATAATACATTACCAAAATACCAAGAGTGCTACATGCTGGATGAGTTTTTAAAGCATCAGTTGCAGCCTGCAACAGTTCCATACATTTTTATGCATATACATGGTATGTATGATAGTGAACTAATGTGCACAGTAACAACACATGGTAAAAGAAGGTAAATGACAGCAACGAGATGTGCTTATATTGAATTCACAGTTCAATATGGCCTCAATTCATCACATATGTAGCATCTCCCTAGATTAAAATAAACATCTCACTTAAGAGTAAAATTCAAGGTTTCTGCTCATGCTAAGCACAGATTGACATCGAATATACAAGGGATATGTAAGTAATTAAGGGCGAGTTGTTTTTTGGAGCCAAAGCCCTGAGTAGAACAGTATAAGTGGCTAGCCGTGGCGAACTCATTGCTGCCACCAGCATCATCCTTCAACCAGATTTGAATAAAAGGATAGCTTTTGAGTCCAAATAGAAGTAAATGAAGTGGTTCGTCTCATGAGTCACATATGAACCTGACACAAATTGAGGGGCAAAACCGTAACTAGAATGCTTGTGACAGACAATAACTTGGTATCACAAGGAAATTATCAAACAAACAAACAAGAATCACTCCATGCTAAATAAGGAACACCCTAATAAACTGAGCCTTTTGTGTAACTAAATAAATAAATAAAGTGTATCATTTTCCCTTCGTAAGAGAATAATAATTCAGAACTGAGGAAGCTGCCTCTCCATAAAAGGTTATTTAGTTGTAACAGCGCAGAGTCAGGAAACATATCTTTGATCTCTCTGTTCAGGATAGCTTTTGTTTTATCACGCTACTACATACATATACTGATGTTCTATTGCATGTAACTGGAAGCTTGCTTTGCTCCGCACGTTTCATTATGCATTTTGCATTCATTAATGAAACGGGGTAGCCACCTCCCCCCCCCCCCCCCCCCCCCCCCCCAAAAAAAAAAAAAAAATGTTTTTAATCTTTACACAATCAAAAGCGGTGAGCAACCACAATCATATATAGAGTTTGACTAGGATCCTATCAATAGGATTTGAGTATAAGTCCTATCACTTAGAAATTATATATTGCAACTACAATGGATGATCCAAACCGTTCAATCTGATCTAAATAGTTTAAAATGCCTAAGGAAAAAAAAATGTATCAATAAGAGCAAACATGTAAAGCAATTGAGGCCAAATGGAGGTTGAATAGAAAATATTAAGATGGTGCTATCTGACAATAGAAGATTTCCATTATGTAGAAAAATCATGCAATGCATGAAGAGATCATATATTTCATCAGAGGGAAGCAAATCTGCTGCCAGCCAACATTAATGATTGCTTCATTAGTAAAGGGTGTGGCGACAGGTACATCAATGCACTTCCCTGTCCACAAGTCCATTTTAAAATGCAAATACTTACCCCTGGGTCATCACTGACTAATAGAAAGCTAGAAACCATTGAGGTTGGAGGAAAATTTTAATGGAACAGCTATAAACCAACCATCTTTCGTAGGTCAGAGGAAGGCGAATCACTAGACATGTCTAAAAGACAAGCGTACTTGAACCGAGAATGTTGAGATGAATGACCGAAAAATGGAATTAGAATTCAGATGAATAAAACAGCTAGATGTAGCTTCTATTCGGGATAAAATGATGGGCATTCCTGCTTGATGGTTTTGACATGTGACACCATTGAACACACCAGTTGGATGCAGTAGGAGCATATTTGAAGAAGCTGCTAGGACTAGCGGGTACAAGTCATAACCAAAAACACCATGGTTGAGACAGTAAATAAGAATATGCTGCTCAAATAGAGATGAAGGAATACAGCCCATGTAGCACCCCGTTCCGGGATACGTACCCAGATACGTGTCCCGATTTTTTTTCGACCATATTGTTTCAAATTTCTTTCGGTCTTTGTTTTTGAGTTGTGATTTCTTATATTATTTGATATCGAATCTGGGTTCTCAGTCTTAGAATCAGCCCTGACCTGGACCGGGAACCCAATACCAGCATACTGCCTAATTTGACCTTTCTGGTAGTCTGATTTGACCGATTTTATTTTCAAACACTATTTTCTAATATTTTAGATTTTTCATGATTTTCTGAAATTTTTCAAAATTATTCTGCAAAATCTTCAAAACCGGTGTCGATCCGCATCGATGATCGATTCCCAGATTTTTAGTTTTCAAACAGAGTTGAATTTTTAAAAAACGACCTTCACATTACTTCTTAGAATCTCATTTTCTATCTAAATACATTTTTTTGAAATTTTTCTGAAAAAATTTGACCGATTTTGGTGTCGACCGGCATCACCAAAGATTTCAGGATTTTTAATTTGAAAATCAAATTGAATTTTTCGAATCCGATTTCACCAAGCATCTTAAAATAATGTTTTCTTTTTAAGAATTTTTCGGAACATTTCTGAAATAGTCAAATTTTACCCTATTTAAATAATAATATTATTTTCCTTTCTTTTCTTGCTTTTCCTTCTCCACTCCTCTACTTTATACTCCCAGGATATTCTATTAATTTGATTATTTAATAATATATTTATTTATTATTTTTTCCTATTTCTTTTCCTTTTCTTTATTTTTTTCCTTTTCCTTTCTTTTTCTTTCTTTTTCTTCTTTTCTTTTTCTTCTCCCTTACTTCTCCCATGCCCTCACCCCACTCCCATGCCGACCCTTCCCTGCAACAACAGCAGCGGCTGCAGTAGGAGGGCCATCCCTCTCCCATTCTCTCCCTCTCCTTCTCCTCCTTTTAATCTACTTCTTTCTTTCCCTTCTCCTTCCCACCTTCTCCATTTCATCATTTCTCTCACCATCACCCAACTCCTTGAACTGCCGCCTCCTCGTCCAGCGCCGCACAGCATGCCGCCGCCCCTAGGTCGGTGCCCCCCAACTCCCCACTTCCATCATCTCCAAATCTCATCTCCTTTTCTCCGATTTCAACAAAACCCATCACTCTACCACCTTCTTCTTCTCCAAAATTCACCACCAAAACCCTCAGTTCCTCCACTCCAACCACCCCTCCGCCATCTCCTCCTCCTCCTCCAACTCCCCACAACCACCAACAACCACCACAACCAACACCACCACCAACAACAAACAACAATAACAACAACTCCAACAACCAAACTCCACCCACCTTCCTCCCTCCCCGGGCCAGGCACGCCGCCCCCAACACCTCCGGCGGCGGCGCCGCCCCCCAAGGCCGCCAGCAGGTGGCCGACCACCACCTCTCCCCTCTCCCTCCTTCTTTCTTCTTTCTTTCTTTTCTTCTTTCTTTCATTTCCTTCTTTCCATATATACCCCTCTTTTTTTACTTCCCCAAACCGCCCTCCACTTCATTCCCTAATTACTCCACCATATCCAACACACACTCTCCCCCCCCCCCCCCGACAACTCTCTCTTAGCCTCCTCTCTCTAACAAATTCTCCTCTCTCTCCTCTCTCATTCTCTCTCTAATATTTATAATATATATATATATATATATATATATATATATATATATATATATATAATATTAATATATGGGCTAGTAGCATGCTCGCACGTGTTAGCGAACTTCCCAGATTTTTTTACTCGGTTTTGCGTTCCAGTTTTTAGACGAGTACTTCACTTTATATCGTCAAGTAACTCTTGTGTTTTAGCAAGTACTTCTTGTGTTGCTTCATACTTTGCTATCATCGTTTCATACCTAGTGATCTCTATTTTAATGTCCATTGCATGATTTATTGATATGCTAATGTCTCGTTACCAATGTTACATGCCTAATAACTGTTATTTTGCTTTTTATACATGATGCATCGTTATGCGAGTTGATATATGATATGCGAGTACATTTCCAGGGTTGCTTTATGCTTTGCTTTCATTGTTTCATACCTAGTGATTGCTATTTTAACGTCTATTGCATGATATATTGACATGTTATCACTTGACATCTGACACCTGACACTTGATATCTGACACTGATACTTGACATGTTATCACTTGACACCTGACACTTGATATCTGATACCGGTACTTGATATGTTATCACTGACACCTGACACTTGATATCTGACACCGGTACTTGACATGTTATCACTTGACACCTGACACCTGACACTTGATATCTGACACCGGTACTTGACACCTGACACTTGACACTTGATATCTGACACCGGTACTTGACACGTTATCACTTGACACCTAATACCTGACACCTGATATATGACACTTGACAATTGATATGCTATCACTCACTTGACATGCTTTCACATGGTACTAGTATACTTGACCTGATGTTGTGACTCCTGACCGGATTACTATTACACCTGACACCTGCATTACTTTGCATATTCATGATTATCACTTTACGCGGACTTGGCATGATTATTATATTGTTACCAGACATTTGGTACTCCTGTATACTTGAACCCCTGAAAAAGAAAGACTCATGATACTATACTCTTGTTGATTCCCGTGATTGGATAACCATGAATATAGGATTACTGTGAATACCCTGTGGACATTGTCACTGGTCAATCTTTAATAATTGAACAACTTATAGCGGGATAGGGGAAACTGATGAGTACTGATATAGTCTCCATGTTTATGATGGTCTTATGGTGTCGCGCGGTCACATACTTGGATTCGACCTGGAGGCTACCAGGTGTTTCCGTAGGGTGTACTGGCACCCCTACTCCCCTGCCTGTCGGTTGTGCCATAAACCCCTGGGCCTATTCCTGTGGGAGCGGTGACATTCTATTTCTGTTCGAGCGTACAATAAGTCCTGGTATCTAGCGGTACGTTCCGACTCAGTACCGGATACTCCTTGACCATTGTCCCGGGCATGTACGGGACCCATTCTAAGCATGATTCGTCGATCCCCATCAGTTTTCAATAACTTACTCTCCGGTCTGTATACTGAGTTATATGGAATGTGACACATACTGATGTATGCAAATCAGATGAGTCTTAATAACATAATAATAACATGCTCCTGATATTTGACTAGCTATACACTTGATCTATACTTGGTAGACCTGTGATACGATACATTATCCTGCTCATCACTTACACATTATACATGTGCTACTTTGTTGGATTACTTAATTGCTTATTTTCGGGTTTCCATACTATTCATTATTCTGTTATTGTGAAGGCAAATTCTGGTTATATAAACTCAGATTACAGTGACGTGAGGTGTAGGGTATATATATGAAGGTTTTCTTATTTAGATTATTCTTTCGACGTACTAATCTCACGGATCGGTAATGTGGACTTGTATAACTGGTTTTCCTGCAGTTATCTTACCTACTGTCTTATTTCATTCTCATAGGTGCTTATATTCATGATACACATTTTCTGTACACGTGTGCCTGATATGCACGCCACTTGGCTTTATCATATGTACTCGCTGGTTGCATCTGACAACCCTGGATCTTCATGTCCAGATCTTTGAGTCTGGACCACGGTGGTCTTGCTGTAACTGATCAGAGTGCGCAGCAGATCCTTCCGTGGTGATCGGAGTGCAGCAGAAGCTTGGACATCGCCGTAGCTCTTCCTCCCAGCTCTTCTCCTGATTGGCTCCTGAGGCCTCTCTTACTGCTCGTGAGCATCTCCAAGCTTTTCTTATGTATATCTCTTCGTGTATTATATTTTATTTTCTAGTGATGTAATATTCCTATAATATTGTATCACTCTCTGTGATAACCATGTACTTGTATTTTTCTGTTAGAATGTATATTACCACTGTGCTTCCGTACTTTGTTTCCTGCCTGTACTGATGCTTAGCGTATATACGTGAGGGTATTACTGATCTGCGTATATACGTCACAGTGACGTCTCCGTACCCGCGCCGGATCGGAGAGTCACAGCGCACCCAAAAATGTTTGCATAAAGGCATTCTTGGTCTTTGTTGAGGTGAAGAAGATGAAGGGAAGACCATGTACCCTCATTAGGGTGTAGCGTTTATTTATAGGAAAAAATACATGTCCTGTTAGGAAAATACACAATATCCTACTTGGAGTAGGAGATCTAAAATAAAGAAAAAAATAATTTTTTTGATATAAGAAAAAATTTTATTTCTACTCTAATATTCTCTCTAAAACTGAAGTATAGATGTCAATCATACCCAGCTTACTATACGAAATTTAAAAGCTCTTTCTAGATATGACTTTTGTGAAGATATCTTTGAATTGACAACTCGACGTGACAAACGAAGTGACTATCCGATATGTTATCATCATGTCTCTGATAAAGTGACAGTCGACTTCAATATGCTTCGTTTGCTTATGAAAAACATGATTATTGGTAATATACATAGCCACTTGATTGTCAAAATACATCACCTTTGACTTATTGTAGATAACGTTCATTTCAGAGAGAAAAGATTGAGTCCACGTCAATTCACAAGCTATATGAGTCATGGCTCTATGCTCAGCCTCAGTACTGGATCAAGGAACAACATTTTAATTTTTAATCGCCATGTCAACAAATTATCTCTAATAAAAGTGCAATAACTAGTAGTATAATGGCGATCAATAAGACCACTAGCTCAATTAATATCAGAATATCTCACAATATCCAAAGGAGATGAAGGATGATAATACAATCATTTATCTGGAACTCCTTTAAGATACCCCAAGATATGACAAGCAGCAGTCTAATAAAGTTGATACAGACTTAGAATATATCGACTTAACACACTCACAACAAACGTAATAACAGATCGAGTCAAGTAAATTAGTTTACCAATCAATCGTTTGTGCTCCCTGAGATCAGCAAACGACTCCTAGGTATTGATCAAAATAAATATTAGGATTCATAAGAGTATCAATAAATTTAAATCATAATGTACATGTTTCTTCCAACAAATCATTAAGGTTTTTTTGAGACAAAGAAAGACCTTTCGAAGAGCGACAAGCTCAATCCCTATAAAAACTTCAAGAGATTAAGGTCTTTCATATGAAAATGAGAACTCAAATAAGTTTTCAACTGAATAATATCTTGATAATTATCTCCAGTGACAACAATATTCTCCACATGAACTACAAGAACAATAATGCCCTAGAAGAATATCTTATAAATATAGAGTGATCAGAAGTACTCCGTCTCAGTTCATAGCGTGCAACAGCAATACTGAATTTGTCAAATCATGTTTGTGGAGATTGTTTCAACCTATAGATTGCTTTTTTGAGTTTGAAGACCTTTTGTCTTCCCATGAATCTCATAACCTGGGGGTTAAAGCATATAAACCCCTCTTGAAGATTTTCATGCAAGAATTCATTTTTAATGTCTAACTGAAACAAAGGTTATTGCTTCACTATCGCAACTGATAAAAAAATACAAACATACGAGTTACAAAAGAAATTCTCAAAATAATCGACACAATAAGTATGTGTACTTTTTGGCGACCAACCATGCTTTCAAGCGCTAAATTGGTCAATTGGAGAGAAATTTGATAGTGTATATCTATCGACAACCAACAGTTTATTATTCCGATGATAAAGAATTTAATTCTCATGTTTCATTAGCATGCAAAATAATCATCTCTTCATCCATAGCACTTCTCCATCCAAGATCCAACATAGCATCACGATAAGATTTTAGGAGAGACAGAAGATTAATGTAGTTGTAAAGCTAAAATATGTAGGAGATAAATGAGAGAAAGATAACACTTTAGTTATAAGATGTTGAGTACAAAAACGAGTTCTTTTCGAAGAGTTATAAGAAGCTCATACACTTCAGTAGAAGCAATTAACTGGTGAAGAGGTAAGCTGTCAGGATCAATAGTAAACTTCTTGCGTCTTTAATAAACTTCTTCAGAAAAATGATTGACTGATGAAGGGATAAGCTGTCAGGATTAGTCAATCTTCTTGCGCCGTTGATAACCTTGGAGTGGAGACAAATCTTCTAGTGATACAGAAAGAGTAACACGAGTAATCAAAAGAGTTATATTGAAACCCAGAGAGGTTGAAAAGTAAAGTGTTTTAAAGAAAGTAACATCCGCACAAATCACATACTTCCTGCTGACAAGCTTTTAATATCGATATGTTTTTTGTATCCGAGAATATCCTAAAAACACATGTTGAACTGCTCGAGGATCTAATTTATCATGTCCTTTTTGAAAATTTGGACAAAACACAAGCACTTAAAAACTTTTGGAGGTAAATCAAACAATTATTTTTCTGGATAAAGAACTGAGAATAGAGTTTTGTCATCTAAAAATAGAAGAAATCTTATTATTTGATATCCTTATTTGAGTGAGTTAATGAGTTAAAGTGTGTGAAAGTAGTAATATAATAATTTTATGCTCTGTAGACTTTATTGAATGATGTATGTTTTTTTACAGATTTATCTTAGATTCTTACACACAAGGGACAAGGAACAACCATGGCATTTCATCAACGGTTCATGGCACTGCAAGAAAATAAGCACAGTTTTTATCCGGACAAATCAACAAACACTTGGCGGGCACTCAACAACCAAAGTCAACAGAAGTTCAAATTCAACCTATCAAGATGTCAATTGAAACTGAAAATCAAACCCCAATCCCCAAGCAAAGGAGAAGAAATCCCAAAATCTTTAGCAACAAATCAAAACTAAAATCTGAATCTCAAACCGCTAACAAACTAGCGGATCTGGCTGAGATCAAATAACAGAAAATGGGAAAGAGATTTGTAAACAGATGATAAAGGATTTTACCAAACAAATTCGTAAAAATATAGATGCTAACAAATCCCAACCAAATCCAACAATCCCAAGCAGCTGCAACTATAAAATAGAAAACCAGACAGAGACGGGAAGAAATTCATATCAAAGAGGGAACTCGCGATTCAGATCAGGGATCGGAGAGGACCAGTAGAGGAGCTCGGCATCATTCAGAGACCCGAGGAAAAAGAAAGCGTAAGTCAAAGATCAAGAGCCCATCACGTGCTCTCTAACTCTCTTTTATTTTCTTTTATCTCTCTCTCCCCCTCTCTCTTTTTAGTAAAAATTGTATTGAATACTATTTTGCAATGAAATCAATTGAGTTATCTAGAAATATTAAGAAAATCATGCGTAACTAAATTTCATTTCTTAGGTGATAAAGCTTGAATTTATTGGCTGTGACAATTGATTTATTTTTAGATGATTAAATCCATGTTATATATTCTTAATGTTTTGATTAATTGAATCCGAGATAGGCTATGTCTAGGGATTGAATCAGAGATAACTTATAACCAGGTTATATTTTTCATGCATTAATTAATATTGTTTCACCATCACCAAAATATGCTATGACTACAGTAGATAAGGTATGTCTAGATCAGTGAAACTAATCAGCATAATTTCAAGATCTAAGCCAGAAATTCAAGTGGATTCTAAATCCAAGATTGTTTTGAATTGATTCGTCTTCCAAATACTTGATAATTGTTGTGATTGGATTAGTTTTCAAAAAATTTTATTTAGAATTTTAACACAGATCTCCATGTGGATTCTACTTGGTCATACTGCTTTACTCGTTTAAGTAGTTTAGATTCAACTTTAAGATTTGCATTATTTTGCAGATTTAACGACAACTATTTTAAAGCGATCAAATTTGGTGTCGTTGCTGGGGAGAATTATAACTTGTTTTCTTTATTAAAGATATAAACTATTTTTTTCCTTTTCTCTTCTTAGGTACAACAGGAGCAAGGAAGTGTTACTGGAGGAAAGAGTAAGGAACTTTTTATTTCTGCAAATCCGGTGAGACCTTTCCTTCTTTTGTTAACTTTTTCATTAAATTTTTAAAAAATCACAACTTAGACATAATAAAAAAATGACATTTCAAGAGTAAGACTGATTTTTCTTAGGACATGCATTTTCTAGTTTGCATTTAGAAAATTTAACAAATTGATTGTTGCATATGATGTGTTCATATTTTAAAACATTTTAAGGGCATATCCTAAACAACATAAGGTGAGGATTTTATCACCCTCCTTGGCCCACAAAACTACCAATTTTATTTGCATTAACTCAAGCCTTTAACTAAAATTCATTAGACATTGGTCCTAAGAATATACAATTTTGCTCTCAAGTACAAGGAAGTCTAGGAGCGAGTTGAGTGAATAAATCTCCCTTTCATCTTGGTGTTTAAGAAAAGTGTTTGCGATATAGCACTTGAAAGGAATTGGTTCATTAATTAGAACCCTACGAAAGTAAGAGAGCCTCCCACGACCCTTGCACTTAGGAGGCCAAGCTAAAGTGTTGATTGTATATTCAACAAATTCAAAAATCGAGTTGTATCTTAAGAAAGGTTAGAGTCATAGGTAGCCCTAGAGTCTAGGCTTGTTTGTTAATCACTTGATTGCTTAGTTAGTATAACATTAAAAAATTAATAATTCTATGCTCTGCAGACTTTATTGAATGATGTTTGCTTTTTACAGATTTATCTCACACATAAGAGATAAGAGACAACAACTCATGGTATTTCAATCGAATGGTTCGTGTGTACTGTATTGGCCCAAAAGCCCATCGCTCTAGTTTTGATGATGATTAACTCAAATAGTTATAGTACTAATGATCTTGTATTTATTTAGTCTCAGATATTTTATCAAGATCTTAGTTGGTGTTTAGCTTCAACAAAAGAGTTTTGGAGCTAACAAGTCTTGATTTAAGAGCTCGCGTTTCAAGATCGCATCAAGTACTCAAGAGGAGTCTAACTCATTGGATTAAAATTTGGACCAAGTTAAGATGGAGAAGAAGACATTCAAGAGAAGATTTTTCTGAAGACTTGTGTCATGTTTGTAAGTGTCAAGATTTTGTTTTTAGATAAAATATAAAGGATAGATTAGTTGCGGATTGCTCAAGCTCATATACACACACACAAAATTTATATGTGTTTTCATAAAACAATTTTGATTTTAGAAAATATTGTTATGATTTTTGAGCTTCATAGTATATATCTTTATGTTTTATGATTAGAGTTCATCAAAACAAGTTTATATAGTTTATATATATTTTGGATTTCATCTATACACATTGTTGATTCAAATGTTCAGAAAAACTTATTTAATGTTTCTATATCATGTGTTTGAGTTTTAGATTTATCAAAACTTATTTTAAAGTTTATTATCAAAAACGTAGTTATTTCATCTCATATGTGTATTGGATCATATTCATACACACTAAGCTTTAAAAGTGTTTAAAATATCTTATTTTTGTATTTGGAGAAATTTCAAAAAAATCGTTTTTTAATTTGGAGATTGATTTTGAAAAATACGGATTTTTGTTTAAGGCAAAAATTTTACATTACAAAATGGTTCAAAATGTTTGTAATATGTGTTGAATTTTGATTAAACATGTTTGTACATCAAAGTATTTTAATGAACCTATTTTTGTAGATTTTATGGGAATTTATAAAGATTTATTTAACCTAGTTTTAATATCAAAATTTTCAGACCAGGCCTTCTTCCGGTCGGTCGACCGAGAGAGGAGTTGGTCGACCAGGCTGTCGACCGATGTGCACAGAACGTGCACAGCCAGGGCCGGTCGACCATGCGGTCGACCGTCCAAAGAGTTTTGCTCTCTGGATCTGGCCCTGGTCGACCGGGCGGTCGACGGGCAGGTCAAGCCCAGTGCACGATTGACCGGCAGGTCAAGCCCAGTGCACGGTCGACCAGGCGATCGACCGGCTGACTGCAACGGTCAAATTTTAAACTGTTGGTCAGTCGATCGGCTGATCGACCGACAGCAGGATCTGCTGCTGCGTTGGCCTCCAACGGCTAGCTTTTGTAGCCTATTTATATGGGGCTGTTTTGGGCTGTTTTAGACAAGATTTTGTGAGGGTTTTCAAGCTAGTTTTTTCCATCTATTTCAGAGGTTTTCTCCACTTGTTTTAGAGCAAATACTTCCATATCAAAAGAAGAGTTTTTAAGAGTGTTTTCAAAAGTGATTTCTTGAGTTTTTCACCACAACTCTACCCTAGTTTTCTCACACATACTTGAACTTTCCATTACTAAATCCATCCTATAGGATCTTTGTTATGAGAATTTTTGTTGGTGATCAAAGTGTTGAGATCACCAAAGTATTCATCTTTGTATTTGAGGAGGCGAACTTGCGGGTTCGTGTTTGTGACGAGTTCTTGTGGGAGCTCGGTGTAGAGGTGCAGCCTCGGCAAGCTAGTGTGCTTGCGTGTGTTTGTTCTTGCGGGAACAAGTGAGGGACTTGCGAGTCCGGAGTTCTAGTGTGAACTCGTTGTAGGTGTTGCGGCACCGAGTGATCTAATAGGATCGTTTTTAGTGAAAATCCTTCATAGTGTTGAAGGCTGGGACGTAGAGCAAGGGTGCTCGAATCTCGAAACAAATCTCCAGTATTTGTGATTGCTCTCTCTCACTTGTGTTTACATATCTTGCATGCTTACATTGTTTATATCGTTATATGCTTGATATATCTTGTGCTCTATTGTTATATGCTTGGGATTGTTTGCTCACACTTGTATTCAACCAAGAGAGGCATAGTGACATCTCAACTCTTAATCTAGAGGAATCTTGAGGAGATGTTCAGAGCCCTTCACCGGAAATTCGGCTACACTCTTGTGTTATACCTTGTCTGTTTTGCTTAATAGCTTTAATTTGCTTAAATAGTTTTAATTCTGCATCATTGTCATTAGATTAGCTAGTACACCTATTCACCCTCCTCTAGGTGTATTTTCACACTGCAAGAAGATAAGTTTAGTTTTCATTAGGACAAATTAACGAACATTTGGCAGACACTCAACAATCAAAGCTAATAGAAGTTCAAATTCAACTCAACAAGATATCAGTTGAAACTGAAAAATCAAACCCTCAATCTGCAGGCAAAGGAGAAAAAATCCCAAAATCTTTAGCAACAAATCAAAACTAAAATCCAAATCTCAAACCACAAACAAACTAGCGGATCTGGCCAAGATCAAATAACAGAAAAAGGGAAAAGATTTGCAAAGAGATGAGGAAGGATTTTACCAAACAAATTCATAAGATTATAGATGGTAACAAATCCCAACCGAATCCAACAACCTCCAAGCAGCTGCAACTATGAAAGGAGCCATGGGGCTGAGATCAAAAAACAGACAGAAACGGGGAGAAATTCAGATCAAAGAGGGAGGCTCGCAGTTCAGATCAGAGATCAGAAAGGACCAGTAAAGGAGATCGGCATCATTCAAAGACCTGAGGAAAAGGAAAGCATAAGTCAGAAATCAAAGAGCACATCACGTGCTCACTCTCTTTTATTTTCTTTTGTATCTCTCCCCCTCTCTTTTTAGTTAAAAATTTGTATTGAATACTATTTTGCAATGAAATCAATTGAGTTTTCTATAAATATTGCAAGAATCATGTGTAATTAAATTTCATCCTTGGGTGATAAAGCTTGAATTAATTGCATGGTTTAAAGTCGCGGTCTTGGCTGCCGACTTGGCTGACATCGAGGCAGATCGGTCTCGACGCCTCAGATCGGACTCGGACGATACGCGCAAAACACTACATAGAAAGCTCAAAAAAATTATAAAAGAACATGACAAATCTTTAAAAAAATATAGACATGAATATTCATGTGTTCAAAATATATCACCTATCACACAAAATATAAAGTGAAAATATAAATATAAGCATAATACATGCATATAATATAGTAAATTATACAAAATAATTCATAAGTACCTGCTAATGTAGTCATTTCCACATTGAATTATGAGGAGGCATAAAATCATTATTATTATTATCCTCGCGATAAGTATAGAAATCAGGTATATAATTTTTATAAAGATAAATATGTTTGTGAGTGAGATCTTGTATACTGAGATGATTGGTTAGCAGTGTTCTAAATTCCCCGATATAACCCCGATATTGCGCCGATATTGCGTTTACAGCACCTAGCCGCAATGATTTGGCACATCCAAACGATATAGCATTTTTCATCCAAAAACACCGAAAATAGGCATAGACCCAATATATCGCCCGCAATTTCGGCGATTTTGGACCCGATATAGCATTTTACACCCAATTTTTAGGTTAGGTATTTGGGTAATTCGAGTGATGTGGCAATGTGACATTTTTGAAGATTCTACACTTGGATAGTGATTATGGATTCATAGGCTTAATGCAAGTTATCGAGTTAAATATATCTTAAACATATAAGTATGATATTTTATGTAGATTTATATAATTTATGCATATATTGTCTTATTGAGATGCAATTTAAGACAAAAAGATATATATATATTTACAGTCCGATTTTGACATCCGATTTTTGAAAATATCCCCGATATATCCCCAATATATCCCCATCTCTGATAAATTTTTCCGACCGATGTAGCCGCTATGGCCGTTATTTAGAACACTGTTGGTTAGAGGATCCAACACAGAGTAATATGGCGGTAGAAGTTGTGTAATATCAGCTCTATGGTGATAATACCCAAAACCTCGATATTCAGCGCTGCTAATAGAATATTCACAAGTGCTAAAATAATCAGTACTAAAATGTTGGCCAGATGTCAAACCAAATCCCTGTAAGTGACCTTCAAGACTATGATAACCATGTGAGTAGTTATCATATCCACTCGAATAATCATCGCTAGAACTCAAATCAACCAACCATTCAAATGCATACAATGTTGCGAAATCTCCACTCGGCCTCCATAATCTGTATCTTATGTGGCATAATACTCTGAATCCCATGTCATAGCACCACCTCGTTGGCTTCCACCAACACCATGAGTCTCTTCATCATTACCGCCATCACCGCCATAATCGCCATCATCATCATCACCGCCATCACCATCGTAATCGTCATCACCGCCACTTTCGTCACTATGACGAATACCTTCATCCAACCAACTTAAATCATCTGGTAATATCAGTTGTTCTCCTCCCGAATCCACTCATCCAATATATCATCATAATTAAAAATATTTTTCAAATCAATTGAGTTGTAATAATCATCAGTGTCGCTTATGCATGTTAAGTTTCTTACTCGCAACCGCATATTGTAATGCACAAACACTAATTTATGCAACTTTTCATTGTCAACCGATTGCACAATTTTGTATGAATCAATGACCACGTGCTCTAATTTATTTCACAAACCGATAAAGAACATGTTTGGCTTAAAACGTTGATGGCAATTTTTCGCAGATTGGGAGCTTCTTCGCTATAGTTAATTCATCAATCAGCTGAAAGAGATTGTTGCACTGCCCAAATTCTCCAATTCCATACACAAATAATTTTATCTATGAGAATCCACATTATAAGTGTTAATATTTGCATAACATTATATCGATGGAATAAATAAAATATTATTACCTCATTAATAACTCTTACTTATTTATTCAAATCCGACTTTAATCTTTTAATGACCTTCTTTAATCTATTTCTCACTTCTGAATGTGTAGAAATTTTTTTTGAATATTGTATTGCTGGACTTAAAAAATATGCTGCAATAAGATAAACACATAATTGTTATGATATGACAGTTTCAATTTCTAGTTAATAAATAGGATTTCTAAGCAAATGAAGTACCAGCAGCATGTAGTGTCTAGGTAATTGTCCCTCCCATCATTTATCAATGATATCCCAGTATTTTTTCAATTCTTATTTGATGCCTTATGCCCAATTTTCTCTATCCATAACTTCATAGATAATATATAATGTTCTTCTCCAAATCCATTATCTTCAAGACTCTAATAAGAGGATCCATAATGTTTTGAACCTTTCTTGCCTTCTTTCAAAACTGGTCAGTCAGAATGAGATGAGAAACCTTATCTCTCACACTTCTTCTACTTCTTTCCTTATTGAATTCACGCAATTCAGTTGTTATACACATTCTTGCAAATCTTGTTCATAGCGAATAAGACTTCAATAGAAATAAACTCAGTGACAAATCGTGTTATTTCTGATCTCAACAAATCTCTATCTCAGGTAAATAACTTCATTAAATTCACCACTTTAAAGCTATTATAAATGAATGATGTGATCATCTTAGCATCATCTAATGTCTCCTTCACTGATTTCACCGAGCCAATATCTTCAAGCATCAGATCAATGCAATGTGCTGCACAGGGAGACCAAAACAAATGTTTTCTCTTCTCCATCAATAAGTAACCAGCTGCTTTGAAACTTACCTCATTGTTTGTTACAATATGCATGATATTTTCTTCATCAACTTCATCAATAACTTTATCCATCAGAGAGAATATATAATCAGCAGTCTTCGAGATATTAGTAGTATTAACAGAAGTATGGTAAATCATACTTCTCTCACAATAAATTATGAAATTAACAATAGACTTTCTATTCCGGAACACCAGCCATCACACATGATCGTGCAATCATACTGTATCCATTTTGCTTTTATTGAAGCAATATATACTTCATTTTCTTTCATTTCCTCCTCCAAATAAAGATTGCCAATCTGGTACACTGTGATTTTAGTTTATTTTATTTTATTAGTAATTTTATTTAATTTAGTAAACATAATATATAGTAAATTTAATTTATTTTAGGTAACTATGATGTGATTTAGTTTAATTTAGTTAATTTTGGTTTTAATTTAGTTAATTTAGTTAATTTTAGTTTTAATTTAATTTAACAAATAATTTTTAAATTTCAGTATTGCTCTAAAATAACACGATATTAGATGGGAACATGGTACCTCTGTTGGTGAAAATAGAAAACTTGTGAAGTGTAATTATTGTACAAAACAAGTCCATATGGTACCACTAGATTGAAGCAATATAAAGCACATGTACCCGGTCAGGTGGAAGGATGCTTGCGAGTACCAAAAGAAGCACTCAAATAATGAGACAACTTTCTGAAGGTAGCAAAGAAAGAATGACCATAAAATTCAAGAAAGAGCTACTTATAAAATCTTTAAGTAAAAAAGATTTTATAATGTGGCCAATGAAGACTCTGATCATGAAATTGAAGAAGTTGGTGGCTTGAAAGGAGTAGAAAGAAGACAATTAAAACAAGCTATGAAAGAAAGTCGTGAAATGGCTTGAAAATCAGCAGAAGGTCATACAAGAGATATTAGTGGCAATAGTTCCCAGCCTTCAGGATCAGGGATTAAGATAGCGTCAGAGTTTTACTACTAGAGAAGCTAAAATTCCAGCTCGTGGTATTGATCCTTATATGTTCCTAACAAAACAGAAATCAATCAAAAGCATGTTCTCAACTGAGAATATTAAAAGGTTAAAAAATTTATAGCAAAATTCTTTCACTATAATGCAATACCATTCAATGCAGCTGATAGTAGTCCTTACTAGCAAGCCATGATTAATACTATTGCAGAGGCAGGCCCAGGTGTAAAGGCCCTACAGGATACCAGATTGACAATCTTTATTTAAAGTAGAAAATGAAAGAAATTGAAGTATATATTGCTTCAATAAAAGCAAAATGGCCGCAGTATGGTCGCACGATCATATGTGATGGCTATAGTTCGCGGAATAGAAAGCCTATTGCTGATTTCATGATTTATTATGATAGAAGCAAGATCTACCATACTTCTATTGATAATACTAATATCTCAAAGATTATTGATTATATATTCTCGCTAATGGATAAAGTTGTTGATGAAGTTGGTGAAGAAAATATTGTGCAGATTGTAACAGACAATGAGGCAAGTTTTAAAGCAGCTAGGCACTTGTTAATGAAGAAGAGAAAACATTTATTTTAGTCTCCCTGTGCAGCATATTGCATTGATTTGATGCTTGAAAATATTGGCTTAGTGAAATCAGTCAAGGAGAATTAGATGATGCTAAAATGATCGCATTATTTATTTAGAATAGCCTCAAAGTGGTGAATTTAATGAAGCTATTTATCAGAGATAGAGATTTGTTGAGACCAAGTATAACACGGTTTGCCACCGAGTTTATTTCTATTGAAAGCCTTATTCGCTATGAACAAGATTTAAAAAGAATATGTACAACAATCGAATGACGTGAATTCAACAAGGAAAGGAGTAGAAGAAGTGTAATAAGGTTTCTAATCTCATTCTGACTGACCAGTTTTAGAAGAAGGCCAGAGAGGTCCAAAACATTATGAATTCTCTTATTAGAGTCTTGAAGATAATGGACCAGAATAAGAAACCTACATTATCTATTATATATGAAGTTATGGATAGAACAAAATTGGCTATAAAGGCATCAAATAAGAACTGAAAGAAGTACTGAAATATTATTGATAGAAGGTGGGAGAGACAATTGCATAGACACTTGCATGCTGCAGGTAATTCATTTACCTAAAAATCATATTTGTTGACTAAAAATTAAAACTGTCATATCATAACAATCATGTGCTTACATTATTGCAACATATTTTTTAAATCCAATACTAAAATATTCAAAAAACTTTTCTACACATCTAGAAGTGAGAAATAGATTAAAGGAGGTCATTAAAAGATTGGAGGTAGATTTGAATAAACAAGAAAAAGCTATTAATGAGGTAATAATATTTTATTTATTCTATCGATATAATGTTATGCAAATATTAACACTTATAATGTGGATTCTCACAGATAAAATTATTTGTGAATAGAGTTGGAGAATTTGAAAGCTCACTAACTAGAAGAGCAGTGCAACAATCTCTTTCAGCTGATTGGTGGATTAATTATGACGAAGAAGCTTTTAATCTGTAAAAAATTATCATCAAAATTTTAAGCCAAACATTTTCTTCATCCGGTTGTGAAAGAAATTGGAGCACGTGGTCGCTGATTCATATAATATTGCGCAACCGGTTGGCAATAAAAAAGTTACATAAACTAGTATTTTGCATTATAATATGTGGTTGTGAGTAGAAACTTGACATGCAAAAGCGACACTGATGATTATTACAACCCAATTGATCTGAACAATATTTTCAATGATGATGATATATTGGATGAGTGGATTCGGGAGTGAGAACGATCGATGTTACCTCCAGATGACTTAAGTTAGTTGGATGAAGACATTCATTGTAGTGACGAAAGTGACAGTGATGATGACGATAATGGTGATGGCGGTGATGGTGATGGCGGTAATGGCGGTGACGGTGGTGGTGATGATGACAGCGATTATGGTGGTGATGGCGGTAATGATGAAGAGACTCATGGTGTTAGTGGAAGCCAACGAATAGTGCTATGACATGGGATTTAGAATATTATGCCACACAAGATACAAATCATGGAGAACGAGCGGGGATTCGCAACAGCGTAGGCATTTGGATCGGTTGGTTGATTTGAGTTCTAGCGATGATTATTCGAGTGGACATGATACTACACACATGATTATCACAGTCTTGAAGGCCATTTAAAGTGGTTGGGTTTGACATCTGGCCAACATTCTAGCACTGATGAATATTCTACTAGCAGTGTTGAATATCGAGGTTTTAGGTATTATCACCATGAAGCTGATATTGCACAACCCCTACCGTCATATTACTCTGATGCTGAATCTTCTAGCCAATCATCTCAGCCTATAGGATCTCACCCACAAACATATTATTATTCTTATGAAAACTATTTACCTAGTTTTTATACTTATCGCCGGGGTGATGATAATGATGATTTTATGCCTCCTCGCAATTCAATATGGAAATGACTATATTAGCAGGTACTTATGAATTATTTTGCGCAATTTACTATATTATGCATGTATTTTGATATGTTTCTACCGACGACGCTTGTATTTATACTTTTACTTCATGTTTTGAATATGTTATACATGAATTTTGATGTCTACATTTTTTATGATTTTTCATGATTTTTCATAATTTTTTAGCTTTCTATGTAACGTTTTGCGCTTATCGGCCGAGACCGATCCGAGTCGCTGAGACCGATCCGTCTCAGTGCCGGCCGAGTTAACGGCCGAGACTTTAAACCATGAGAGAGAGAGCTGGGAGAGGGACAGAGGGACAGAGAGACAGAGAGAGCGAGGAGGGAGAGAGAGAAAGGACGAAGACACTGAGAGGGAGAGACAGAGAGAGCGAGGAGGGAGAGAGAAAGGACGAAGACACTGAGAGGGAGAGAGAGGTCAGAGGGAGGAGAAGCGATCGGAGAGAGGGAGTACAGAGGCAGAGAGAGGACAGAGAGACTGAGGGGGAGAGAGAGAGGTTAGAGGGGGAGAGAGAGTGATCGGAGAGACGAATGTTGGCCCAAAGGCCTTCCACTCTAGTTTTGATGATGATTAACTCATGTAGTTATGTTTACTAATAATCTTGTGTTGCTTAAGTTTCAGATCATTAACCAAGATATTACTTGGTGATTAGCTTCAACAAGGAGTTTAGAAGCTATTCATGTTGATTCCAGGGCCAAAACTTCAAGATCACACATTGCCTAGCCCTTGGATGGAGTTTCGGAGCAAGTCTACTTGAAGATGAAGATCATCAAGAAGACTTAGGTATCCATAGTTTAGTTTAGTGTGTTTTAGATCCATTTGTAAAGCTTATTATAGTTGATATGCTCAAGTGCACAAAACACACACGTTTTATGTTTGGATATTGGTTTTTCGGTTTTTTAGTTTTAACCGATATGAGTTTTTATGGATAATAGATCAAAACAAGTTTACTTTATTCCTATGTATATTAGATATGTTCTAAATATACATACATGCTTTAAACTTGCTAGACAAACTTATTTTGACTATCTTATTCATGTATTGAAAAATCAAGTTTGGTAAAATACAAGTTTTGTTTTTGATAAAATTTCCAAGACTCAAGAATGAATTGATATGATTGATATATGTCTTGAAATTTTTATCACTTGTTTGAATTTTGATATAAAATGATAAAAATATTTTTGGTGATTTTTTAGAAGTATTAAAAGATTTTTATAAAATATTTTTAACCCAGTTTTTCAGGTCCAGGACTCAACCAGTCGACTAAGCCAGGTTATTAGTCGACTTGGCTGAAGTCCGGTCGACCGGGCCGGTCGACCGGACGTGCACAGATCTGTGCACGTTTGGAGTCCCTGAGACGGTCGACCGGGCCGGTCGACCGCGTCGAGAGCAGAGCTCTCTATTTGTTTGGGTCGACCGGGCCGGTCGACCGCAGTTGCCCAACGGTCATATTCTGACCGTTGGCGGTCGACCGGGCCGGTCGACCGCTGCCTGTCAGAGCTGCCAGCTCAGCTCTAACGGCTAGTTTCTGTTTTGGCCTATATAAAGCCCATTCTCTTGGGCTTTTGGCTAAGGTTTTCAAGAAGAAAAATTTCAGTGTTTCTCTAGTGTTTAAACAAGTTTTCAAAATAGTTTTTGTGCTAAAAAGATTTAATCTTTATTGTTCTGGGTTTTGGAAAATCAAAGAAAACTAGTTTTGGGATTTTGATTTGATCTTTTATTTCTATCATATACAAGAGATTTCCCAAGTAGTTTTTCTTTGTTGCTTGTTTCCAAAAACACTTTGATTCCACACTTGAGCTTATCATCTATCCTAATCTATTTAGGATTTTGTTTTTTGTGGAAAAAGAAAAGAGAAAAGAAAAGAGAAAGAAAAGAGAGATTGTTTGTGGTCTTGGAACCACTTGTTGTAAACCCTCCTTTATTTGTTGTATCCCTCTTTGGTAGAGGTTGATCGGAGTGGTATTGGTTTGGATCCCTCTTTGGTAGAGGTAATTGTGTTTGTATTGGCTACGGGCCTTATCCCTCTTCGGTAGAGGTGGATTGTGGTTGTATAGCCCCGGTTGCTTTGTAAGGTTGAGAGAGGAGTTCGGTACTCCTATAGTGGATTGGAAATCCTACACGGTGGTGTAGGAGGGGATGTAGAGCTAGGGGCTCGAACCTCGAAACATATCTTCTTGTTTGCGTTTGATCCACTTGACTCTCTAACTCTCTCTCATTTATTTTGTGCAAAGTATATACTTCATTCATTTCATATTTGCTTGTGTTGAGCATAATTCATATTGCCATATCATATCTATTTGCTTGTGTTGCCTTGCATCATTTATATTGTTCATCCTTATATGCTTGGCTTGCTTGTGTGTGTGCCTCACTTGTACCTAATCAACAAGATCTTCACATAGCACCTCAACCCATTCAAGGGGAATCAAGAGGAGTTAGTCCAGAGCCCTTCACGGGGAATTCGGCTACACTTGTTGATTGTACTAAGTGTGTTTGCAAAATTTGCATTAGCTTCCGCATTTAGCGCACATAGTTTTGTATTTAGTCCTAGATTAGCAATAACACCTATTCACCCCCCCTCTAGGTGTACCTTCAATTGGTATCAGAGCGGGTGCTCCTGATACTTAGGCTTAACATCCTAGGAGTGAGATCCATTTGCTTGCTAATCTATTGTTTGCATTTGTGTGTTTGCACACATATAGTTTTTACCATGGCCTTCATGACCCCACTTATGTTTGATCCTTCCAACATTCATGTTTGGAAGATTAAGATGACTGTTTATTTACAAACCCTAGGTCATAAAGTTTACCTTGCCATTACCAAGGAATCCTTCCTTAGTAATAGCAATCATATAGGGGCCAATGCACAAGCCCTAGAGGCCATTAGAAGCACATTATCTAAAGATTATCTTTTACGTGTTTCTAACATTGATTCCGCCTTTGCAGTGTGGAATTTGTTGACAACAACCACCACCACCTCCGAGCTTCAAGTACAAATCCAAGAAGAGGAATCTAGTGGAGAATCCGATTCACAATGCTTCATGGTCCAAGGGAATGACTCCCTTGAGGTACAATCAGAACTTCAACTAGATAGTGATGATGCTAGTTCTTCATGTGATGATATTATTGATCCCCATGCTTTAAATGAAGAACTTTCCATAGTTTGTGAAAAATTAATAGAAAACTATAAAATTTTGAAAAAGAAAAGTCTAGGTCTTGAAAAAGAAAATAAAAGTTTGCATTCTAGACTTGATATTGTTTTGCAAGAGAAGATTGAGGTCTACAATGAAAGGGATTCATTGAGATCTCAATTAGACCTTGCACTAAAAGAAAATGAATTTTTAAAATCTAAAAATGATTGCCATGCTATTTGAAGAAGAATGAAAATTTGTCTTCAAAAGTAGATTTTGTTTTAAAAGAGAATGTTGATTTGAAAAACAAAATTATTTCTATTTCAAATGATTTAGATGTATGTTTAAAGAAAAATATTGTTTTACAAAATAAAATGGATGCACGTGTTTGCCATGCTAGGGTAGTACCTCACACTTCACCTATTACATGCCACACCTCTTCTTCTATTAACAATGATATATCCATGCTTAAGAAGAAGGTTGATTGTTTGGGCTCCACTATGAGCCAATGTGCCATGAACCACACTCGTTTGGAATCCTTGGTTCGAAAGAAACAAGTTCCAACTTTTATGCATGCACACCCTCCACGGTATACACATGCTTCTCACGGACACACCCATCACCATATGTATGCTCATGTGTACACATGTACACATTGTGGCCGAAAAAGGCCATCTTGCTAAATTTTACTATGATCGTTTACATGTTGAGAATTTAGCAAAGAAATTTGTTTAGGTTAGAGAAGGTACTAACCCCATGGACCAAGAAGGTATGGGTACCAAAGACCACCCCCAAAATTTTTAATGTAGGTGTGGGCTCTCACATGACGTGAGAGTAGAGGCACCTTAGAGTGGATGCGTTCCGTGCTTAAAGGAAATCAATTGGATGCATCACTTTCAAGGGAAGGTTTGGTGGAGATGACCATGTGTTGGAGACTAGAGAGATGCCCTTATCGGTTTTGGTATAAATCTCTAAACTCCTATTTATTGTTTACATGCTTTTATTATTCATCGTTTATAACATGTTTCATTGTTTTGATGTTGTTGATTAATATGAAAATACCATGCTTATTAGACTTGTGATATACATGTTTAGATATTTTTGAGACACCCATGTTTAATATGGATAAATCATTGTGTTCTCTCTATTTGGTTGCTATTGCGTATATCATAGTTCTAATAACATGTGGATATTCATAGTAATCATGTTTAAGATTTACCATGTTGATTTTTTATCTTGTTTTTGATGCTTCATGTTTTGATTACATGTTTAAGTGTTAGTTTTCATTAAAACTAGGATTTATATTTGTACATATAGTGGGCCACAAATAAATCTTTATATATGTTTGTGCTTAATGCTTATTTGAACCCATTAGATGTGCTAGTATAGTCTAGTTTTGATGATTCTTACATTTTAAACTTGTATTCCTATTTTTGAATTGTTTTTATAATTGTGTTTCACTTCATGTATATGTGTATTATTGCCAAACTTTAAGATATACATGTATACCCCTTGAGTCATTTGCCTTTCATGCAAATCTATATATGGACTCAATCATGTTTAGGGATATGTATGTATACTTATTGTGTTGACAATTCATACATATACCTTGAAATGAAATTGTTTTGATGAAGATTTAGTTTTTCTTAATTTTGTGTTTAATTATTTAACTTCATGTATATGTTTATTTTATCCAAATTATTAGATATACATGAATATCCTTTTGAGCCACGTGCCTTAATGCATATATTTTGTGGACTCGTTGTGTTTGGATATGTATGTATACTTTAATTTGTATAAAACATACATATACCTTGAAGATTAAATAAGCTTTATGATTTTCATGATTTATTGAAAGAATAAATAAGTTTTTATGTTTTCATGTTTCTTGTTTCAAGGAATTTTGAGCTTAATTGAAAATTTCATAATGCCATGTCACACATCACTTGTACACTCACTATTTTTTTAAAATATTTCTCATGAGTATGTTTTTCATGAGCAAGTATGGATTTTATTGAATATTGAGTGTTTTCAAGTGCTATGTGATTTACATGTATTTTATGAAAATAATTTTGATCTTATTCCCTGCTTGAAGGATTTCGTACTAGTTTATAAGATTTTCATTTAACTAGTTACGGTATTCTTCATTTGGTAGAGCTTTTCAAACTAATCTTATTTTCAAATCTATTTTGAAAACCCCTACCCTTAATGGGAGGATGGATGGGCGATTATGCTCAAGTATGCTTTATAGTGAAAATCATTTAATCTTGAACATATGAAGGGTGGATTAGGTTATGAGTTATACCATGCTTTTATTGCTATGTCAATTGGTATCATTGAACTCTTTCAATTGGTATCATTTTGATTCTTTTTGTATACTCATATGTTTATTGTGTATGTATATTTTCAATTGGTATCATCTATTAGTGATGGTACTCATTCTATTTCATACACATATACTTGTTTTATTTGTGCTATTATATTTCTATATCTTGAGCACAAATGTTTTTATGCTAGTGCTTGAACTTCAACTTTACTTCAATTGATTTAGTTTTCAATTGACATCCTATTACAAGCCTATGCATAATTTTTGTTGGTATTTCATAAAGGGGAGAAAATTCGATTTTCATATTTCAATTGGTATTTGTATTCCCACTCCCTTCCTCTATGATTAAAAAAAATTTCAAATTGGTATCATATGTTCAAAATGAAAATTATTTACAATTGGTATTAAAATGTCTTATGTTTTAAATTGGTATCTAAAATCTTGTTTAAAGAAAAATACAAAAGTTTTGATTGATTGATTTTTGTTTACCTTCAATTGTTTATCTAAAATTTTGTTTACTTTCAATGGTATTAAGATGCTTCATTGACATATTTTTAATTGATATCATGTTTTATAGTCACCCCTTATTGACTATGTTTTTGTTTTTAGACAAAAAGGGGGAGAACATTATTTTATTGTTTTGATTGACAAAAAGGGGAGAAAGATTTTTACCCCTCTTTATTGTTTTGATTGTTTACCCCTTTGTTGATGATTGACAAAAAGGGGGAGAATAAGTTGTGTTTCATAAATGTTATATATGCATACTTATGTTTTAGCATATATTATGTTTATTGATGTTTTATTGATATCTAGAGCATCTAGTGTTCTTGTTAATACTTTATAATTTAATTGGTATCTAGAGCTTCTAGAATATGTTTATGTGGTTTATGCATATATGTTTTTGTTTTGTTTTGCAAATGTATGGAGATGAACTTGATGAGTTTTATGATTCTCTTTGGCATGATGTTTTTGCATACATGTCATACATTTGCATACATATTATGAGCTTCATTGTCATATATTATTATTTTTGTTTATGCATGAGTTAAGGGGGAGCTTCTTTGAAGCTTAACTTTAATCCATGCATATATAACTCCATGAGTTTTGTCATCATCAAAAAGGGGGAGATTGTTGGCCCAAAGGCCTTCCACTCTAGTTTTGATGATGATTAACTCATGTAGTTATGTTTACTAATAATCTTGTGTTGCTTAAGTTTCAGATAATTAACCAAGATATTAGTTGGTGATTAGCTTCAACAAGGAGTTTAGAAGCTATTCATGTTGATTCCAGGGCCAAAGCTTCAAGATCACACATTGCCTAGCCCTTGGATGGAGTTTTGGAGCAAGTCTACTTGAAGATGATCATCATCAAGAAGACTTAGGTATCCATAGTTTAGTTTAGTGTGTTTTAGATCCATTTGTAAAGCTTAGTATAGTTGATATGCTCAAGTGCACAAAACACACACGTTTTATGTTTGGATATTGGTTTTCGGTTTTTTAGTTTTAACCGATATGAGTTTTCATGGATAATAGATCAAAACAAGTTTACTTTATTCCTATGTATATTAGATATGTTCTAAATATACATACATGCTTTAAACTTGCTAGACAAACTTATTTTGACTATCTTATTCATGTATTGAAAAATTAAGTTTGGTAAAATACAAGTTTTGTTTTTGATAAAATTTCCAAGACTCAAGAATGAATTGATATGATTGATATATGTCTTGAAATTTTTATCACTTGTTTGAATTTTGATAAAATGATAAAAATATTTTTGGTGATTTTTTAGAAGTATTAAAAGATTTTTATAAAATATTTTTAACCCAGTTTTTCAGGTCCAGGACTCAACCAGTCGACTAAGCCAGGTTATTAGTCGACTTGGCTGAAGTCCGGTCGACCGGGCCGGTCGACCGGACGTGCACAGATCTGTGCACGTTTGGAGTCCCTGAGACGGTCGACCGGGCCGGTCGACCGCGTCGAGAGCAGAGCTCTCTGTTTGTTTGGGTCGACCGGGCGGTCGACCGCAGTTGCCCAACGGTCATATTCTGACCGTTGGCGGTCGACCGGGCCGGTCGACCGCTGCCTGTCAGAGCTGCCAGCTCAGCTCTAACGGCTAGTTTCTGTTTTGGCCTATATAAAACCCATTCTCTTAGGCTTTTGGCTAAGGTTTTCAAGAAGAAAAATTTCAGTATTTCTCTAGTGTTTAAACAAGTTTTCAAAATAGTTTTTGTGCTAAAAAGATTTAATCTTTATTGTTTTGGGTTTTTGAAAAATCAAAGAAAACTAGGTTTTGGGATTTTGATTTGATCTTTTATTTCTATCATATACAAGAGATTTCCCAAGTAGTTTTTCTTTGTTGCTTGTTTCCAAAAACACTTTGATTCCACACTTGAGCTTATCATCTATCCTAATCTATTTAGGATTTTGTTTTTGTGGAAAAAGAAAAGAGAAAAGAAAAGAGAAAGAAAAGAGAGATTGTTTGTGGTCTTGGAACCACTTGTTGTAAACCCTCCTTTATTTGTTGTATCCCTCTTTGGTAGAGGTTGATCGGAGTGGTATTGGTTTGGATCCCTCTTTGGTAGAGGTGATTGTGTTTGTATTGACTACGGGCCTTATCCTTCTTCGGTAGAGGTGGATTGTGGTTGTATAGCCTCGGTGGCTTTGTAAGGTTGAGAGAGGAGTTCGGTACTCCTATAGTGGATTGGAAACCCTACACGGTGGTGTAGGCGGGGATGTAGAGCTAGGGGCTCGAACCTCGAAACATATCTTCTTGTTTGCGTTTGATCCACTTGACTCTCTAACTCTCTCTCATTTATTTTGTGAAAAGTATATACTTCATTCATTTCATATTTGCTTGTGTTGAGCATAATTCATATTGCCATATCATATCTATTTGCTTGTGTTGTCTTGCATCATTTATATTGTTCATCCTTATATGCTTGGCTTGCTTGTGTGTGTGCCTCACTTGTACCTAATCAACAAGAGCTTCACATAGCACCTCAGCCCATTCAAGGGGAATCAAGAGGAGTTAGTCCAGAGCCCTTCACGGGGAATTCGGCTACACTTGTTGATTGTACTAAGTGTGTTTGCAAAATTTGCATTAGCTTCCGCATTTAGCGCACATAGTTTTGTATTTAGTCCTAGATTAGCAATAACACCTATTCACCCCCCCTCTAGGTGTACCTTCAATTGGTATCAGAGCGGGTGCTCCTGATACTTAGGCTTAACATCCTAGTGAGATCCATTGCTTGCTAATCTATTGTTTGCATTTGTGTGTTTGCACACATATAGTTTTTACCATGGCCTTCATGACCCCACCTATATTTGATCCTTCCAACATTCATGTTTGGAAGATTAGGATGACTGTTTATTTACAAACCCTAGGTCATAAAGTTTACCTTGCCATTACCAAGGAATCCTTCCTTAGTAATAGCAATCATATAGGGACCAATGCACAAGCCCTAGAGGCCATTAGAAGCACATTATCTAAAGATTATCTTTTACGTGTTTCTAACATTGATTCCGCCTTTGCAGTGTGGAATTTGTTGACAACAACCACCACCACCTCCGAGCTTCAAGTACAAATCCAAGAAGAGGAATCTAGTGGAGAATCCGATTCACAATGCTTCATGGTCCAAGGGAATGACTCCCTTGAGGTACAATCGGAACTTCAACTAGATAGTGATGATGCTAGTTCTTCATGTGATGATATTATTGATCCCCATGCTTTAAATGAAGAACTTTCCATAGTTTGTGAAAAATTAATAGAAAACTATAAATTTTGAAAAAGAAAAGTCTAGGTCTTGAAAAAGAAAATAAAAGTTTGCATTCTAGACTTGATATTGTTTTGCAAGAGAAGATTGAGGTCTACAATGAAAGGGATTCATTGAGATCTCAATTAGACCTTGCACTAAAAGAAAATGAATTTTTAAAATCTAAAAATGATTGCCATGCTATTTTGAAGAAGAATGAAATTTGTCTTCAAAGTAGATTTTGTTTTAAAAGAGAATGTTGATTTGAAAAACAAAATTATTTCTATTTCAAATGATTTAGATGTATGTTTAAAGAAAAATATTGTTTTGCAAAATAAAATGGATGCACATGTTTGCCATGCTAGGGTAGTACCTCACACTTCACCTATTGCATGCCACACCTCTTCTTCTATTAACAATGATATATCCATACTTAAGAAGAAGGTTGATTGTTTGGGCTCCACTATGAGCCAATGTGCCATGAACCACACTCGTTTGGAATCCTTGGTTCGAAAGAAACAAGTTCCAACTTTTATGCATGCACACCCTCCACGGTATACACATGCTTCTCACGGACACACCCATCACCATATGTATGCTCATGTGTACACATGTACACATTGTGGCCGAAAAGGTCATCTTGCTAAATTTTGCTATGATCGTTTACATGTTGAGAATTTAGCAAAGAAATTTGTTTAGGTTAGAGAAGGTACTAACCCCCATGGACCCAAGAAGGTATGGGTACCAAAGACCTCCCCCAAATTTTTAATGTAGGTGTGGGCTCTCACATGACGTGAGAGTAGAGGCACCTTAGAGTGGATGCGTTCCGTGCTTAAAGGAAATCAATTGGATGCATCACTTTCAAGGGAATGTTTGGTGGAGATGACCATGTGTTGGAGACTAGAGAGATGCCCTTATCGGTTTTGGTATAAATCTCTAAACTCCTATTTATTGTTTACATGCTTTTATTATTCATCGTTATAACATGTTTCATTGTTTTGATGTTTGTTGATTAATATGAAAATACCATGCTTATTAGACTTGTGATATACATGTTTAGATATTTTTGAGACACCCATGTTTAATATGGATAAATTCATTTGTGTTCTCTCTATTTGGTTGCTATTGCGTATATCATAGTTCTAATAACATGTGGATATTCATAGTAATCATGTTTAAGATTTACCATGTTGATTTTTTATCTTGTTTTTGATGCTTCATGTTTTGATTACATGTTTAAGTGTTAGTTTTCATTAAAAACTAGGATTTATATTTGTACATATAGTGGGCCACAAATAAATCTTTATATATGTTTGTGCTTAATGCTTATTTGAACCCATTAGATGTGCTAGTATAGTCTAGTTTTGATGATTCTTACATTTTTAAACTTGTATTCCTATTTTTGAATTTGTTTTTATAATTGTGTTTCACTTCATGTATATGTGTATTATTGCCAAACTTTAAGATATACATGTATACCCCTTGAGTCATTTGCCTTTCATGCAAATCTATATATGGACTCAATCATGTTTAGGGATATGTATGTATACTTATTGTGTTGACAATTCATACATATACCTTGAAATGAAATTTGTTTTGATGAAAATTTAGTTTTTCTTGATTTTGTGTTTAATTATTTAACTTCATGTATATGTTTATTTTATCCAAATTATTAGATATACATGAATATCCTTTTGAGCCACGTGCCTTAATGCATATATTTTGTGGACTCGTTGTGTTTGGATATGTATATATACTTTAATTTGTATAAAACATACATATACTTGAAGATTAAATAAGCTTTATGATTTTCATGATTTATTGAAAGAATAAATAAGTTTTTATGTTTTCATGTTTTTGTTTCAAGGAATTTTGAGCTTAATTGAAAATTTCATAATGCCATGTCACACATCACTTGTACACTCACCATTTTTTTAAAATATTTCTCATGAGTATGTTTTTCATGAGCATGTATGGATTTTATTGAATATTGAGTGTTTTCAAGTGCTATGTGATTTACATGTATTTTATGAAAATAATTTTGATCTTATTCCCTGCTTGAAGGATTTCGTACTAGTTTATAAGATTTTCATTTAACTAGTTACGGTATTCTTCATTTTGGTAGAGCTTTTCAAACTAATCTTATTTTCAAATCTATTTTTGAAAACCCCTACCCTTAATGGGAGGATGGATGGGCGATTATGCTCAAGTATGCTTTATAGTGAAAATCATTTAATCTTGAACATATGAAGGGTGGATTAGGTTATGAGTTATACCATGCTTTTATTGCTATGTCAATTGGTATCATTGAACTCTTTCAATTGGTATCATTTTGATCCTTTTTGTATACTCATATGTTTATTGTGTATGTATATTTTCAATTGGTATCATCTATTAGTGATTGGTACTCATTCTATTTCATACACATATACTTGTTTTATTTGTGCTATTATATTTCTATATCTTGAGCACAAATGTTTTTATGCTAGTGCTTGAACTTCAACTTTACTTCAATTGATTTAGTTTTCAATTGACATCCTATTACAAGCCTATGCATAATTTTTGTTGGTATTTCATAAAGGGGGAGAAAAATCGATTTTCATATTTCAATTGGTATTTGTATTCCCACTCCCTTCCTCTATGATTAAAAAAAATTTCAAATTGGTATCATATGTTCAAAATGAAAATTATTTACAATTGGTATTAAAATGTCTTATGTTTTAAATTGGTATCTAAAATCTTGTTTAAAGAAAAATACAAAAGTTTTGATTGATTGATTTTTGTTTACCTTCAATTGTTTATCTAAAATTTTGTTTACTTTCAATTGGTATCAAGATGCTTCATTGACATTTTTTAATTGATATCATGTTTTTATAGTCACCCCTTATTGACTATGTTTTTGTTTTTAGACAAAAAGGGGAGAACATTATTTTATTGTTTTGATTGACAAAAAGGGGAGAAAGATTTTTACCCCTCTTTATTGTTTGATTGTTTACCCCTTTGTTGATGATTGACAAAAAGGGGGAGAATAAGTTGTGTTTCATAAATGTTTTATATATGCATACTTATGTTTTAGCATATATTATGTTTTATTGATGTTTTATTGATATCTAGAGCATCTAGTGTTCTTGTTAATACTTTATTAATTTAATTGGTATCTAGAGCTTCTAGAATATGTTTATGTGGTTTATGCATATATGTTTTTGTTTTGTTTTGCAAATGTATGGAGATGAACTTGATGAGTTTTATGATTGTCTTTGGCATGATGTTTTTGCATACATGTCATACATTTGCATACATATTTATGAGCTTCATTGTCATATATTATTATTTTTGTTTATGCATGAGTTAAGGGGGAGCTTCTTTGAAGCTTAACTTTAATCCATGCATATATAACTCCATGAGTTTTGTCATCATCAAAAAGGGGGGATTGTTGGCCCAAAGGCCTTCCACTCTAGTTTTGATGATGATTAACTCATATAGTTATGTTTACTAATAATCTTGTGTTGCTTAAGTTTCAGATAATTAACCAAGATATTAGTTGGTGATTAGCTTCAACAAGGAGTTTAGAAGCTATTCATGTTGATTCCAGGGTCAAAGCTTCAAGATCACACATTGCCTAGCCCTTGGATGGAGTTTTGGAGCAAGTCTACTTGAAGATGATCATCATCAAGAAGACTTAGGTATCCATAGTTTAGTTTAGTGTGTTTTAGATCCATTTGTAAAGCTTAGTATAGTTGATATGCTCAAGTGCACAAAACACACACGTTTTATGTTTGGATATTGGTTTTTCGGTTTTTTAGTTTTAACCGATATGAGTTTTCATGGATAATAGATCAAAACAAGTTTACTTTATTCCTATGTATATTAGATATGTTCTAAATATACATACATGCTTTAAACTTGCTAGACAAACTTATTTTGACTATCTTATTCATGTATTGAAAAATTAAGTTTGGTAAAATACAAGTTTTGTTTTTGATAAAATTTCAAAACTCAAGAATGAATTGATATGATTGAGCTAGGGGCTCGAACCTCGAAACATATCTTCTTGTTTGCGTTTGATCCACTTGACTCTCTAACTCTCTCTCTCATTTATTTTGTGCAAAGTATATATACTTCATTCATTTCATATTTGCTTGTGTTGAGCATAATTCATATTGCCATATCATATCTATTTGCTTGTGTTGTCTTGCATCATTTATATTGTTCATCCTTATATGCTTGGCTTGCTTTGTGTTGTGCCTCACTTGTACCTAATCAACAAGAGCTTCACATAGCACCTCAACCCATTCAAGGGGAATCGAGAGGAGTTAGTCCAGAGCCCTTCACGGGGAATTCGGCTACACTTGTTGATTGTATTAAGTGTGTTTGCAAAATTTGCATTAGCTTCCGCATTTAGCGCACATAGTTTTGTATTTAGTCCTAGATTAGCAATAACACCTATTCACCCCCCCTCTAGGTGTACCTTCAACGAAGAGAGGTAGAGAGCGAGAGGGACAGAGAGACTGAGGGGAAAAGATGACAGAGGGACAGAGAGACTGAGGGGGAGAGAGGGAGTGATCGGAGATGGAGAGGGAAAGAGAGGAGTACCTGAAGGCGATTGATGGAGCATCTGCGAGCTAAGGAGCACCGGCGAGGAGCGGCGACGGGTGATCGGGCGATTGGAGAGGTAAGTTTTTTTTGCCATTTTTCTCGCTTTATAGGCGACCGTCACGGGCGAACAGAGTCGGGCCCAACCGGCCTCGACTCGGAGTCAACTCGGTCGAGTCCCCGATCCGGGCAACCCTGAGCTGAGTCACTGACTCGGGCCTCCGAGTCATCTCGAAGCTCGCCGAGTTAGGGCGTGTTTGGATGTAAGGAATCCGAGTGAAGTGAGGAAGTGGGGAAGTATAATTGCTCATTTCCCTATCTATCCAAACACCGGAAAAGGAAAATAAGAAAACCCCCTTTTTCCTTTTTCATCTCTTTTACACAACCATTTTCTCACTTCCAGAGTGCTACAGTTAATTTTGTGGTCATGTAAATCTCATTTATAATAAGTTATAGCATAAAACAGTTAATTTTTGGTCATGTAAATCTCACTTGCATTCTAATTACAATCTATTTTTTATTTTTCTTAATTAATTTTTATTTTAATATTATTTTGCGGTCAACTTTGTGGTCAACTTTTCCATTTCCACTTTTCATTACCATCCAAACACCGGAAACGACAAAACATTTTCCAAACCACACTTCCCAACAACCATCCAAACACCAGAAAACTTACTACTCATTTCCCTTTTCCTAAAGGAAATAAATCTTACTTCCTACTTCCTCACTTCACACCAATTCCTTAAATCCAAACAGACCCTTAGATACGACTCGGCTGAGTCGTATCCGACTCGGCCGAGTCTTCGAACTCTGATTTATGGCTGTGACAATTGATTTATTTTAGATGATTAGATCCATGTCATATATTTAATATTTTGATTAATTGAATCCGAGATAGGTTAGTCTAGGAATTGAATCCGAGATAACTTATGCCCAGGATATATTTTTCATGCATTAATTAATATTATTTTACCATCACTGAGATATGCTATGACTATTGATATTGATAAAATATTGTAGTAAATAGGGTATGCCTAGGTGAGTGAAACTAATTAACATGATTTCAAGATTTCAAAGCAGAAATTCAAGTGGATTGTAAACGCAAGTTTGTTTTGAATTGCTTCATCTCCCAAATACTTGATAATTGCTGTGATTGGATTAGTTTTCGAAAATATTTATTTAGAATTTCAACACAAATTTCCCTGTACATTCGACTTGGTCTTGTTGTTTACTCGTTTTAGTAGTTTAGATTCAACTTTTAGATTTGCACCGTTTTGCATATTAATGACAACTATTTTAAAGCGATCATGTTTGAAGTTTTCAAAGCTCAACAAAATAGATAATGGAGTTTTTTGACAACAAAAGTCAACCATTTGTGACTGGTTCAACAATGAATAACATAACTATCAGCGAGTGTTGTGCCAGAAAACTTTGACCACCTCTTTGCAAAGTAGGTAAACCCATCTCTCATGCAACTTAGTCTTGTACAGTTAAAGAGCAAACCTTCAAAATTTCCTAAATTGGAAAATACATAAACAAAGAAATAGGATGAGCAAGGTTTGCTATGGGAATCGCATTCGCAGTGAGGCACAAAACAAGCAAAAGAGCCAAATGGGGTCACATTCACATAGTGGCCAAACATATTTAATAAAGGATGTAAGCAATCATTTCCGAGATAGCTTAAATATCTAAAAGCCTCGTGGTTCATGCTTCTTATCTTCAAGCTTATTGTGTCTTCTGGTGGGGAATGACTTTGTCCAGACTCAATGTATACACATATGGATTAGTCCTAGTTATTTGGGAATAAGGTTCCAAAGTGATCGAAAAGTTCAAATGTGATGCTATATAAAGATGAGCTGTATGAATCTTAAACCCCTTCTATTTGTGCATAAAAGGGACATTCTTTCTTATGCTCATCAGTCAGTGACAATGCCCTAGAGATATGACAGCAACTCAACCATCCCCCGGTCTATTGCCGGCCTCTCCTTTCACATTCTAATCATTTTGTCATTTCCATATGACCATCCAACCAGCTCTACCTGGTAGTGTCTTCTATTCCAAAGAACATTAGATCCCATTTCTTTCAGCAACAACACTGGCCATATCTATTGGTAGCACCCAACTCCAGCCATCTCTATTAGCAACACCCAACACTTGGAATGGACCACATCCTAATTAGATTGGAAAATATGATTGCAAGTTTTTTTCCAGTTATGTGAAAGATTATAATCCGGTGTTAAGAAAAGGATAAAATGACAACAAAGATCAGGTCTGATGATAGGAGAAGAGTGGCAAACCAAGTATCAATGACCCTTCTTCTTTTACAATAGGCAAAACATTTAATAAGCTCCTGTCAATGATGATCTACTCCACCAACCTGTCATAGTCTTGTTATAGAAGCGTAAATGGTAATCGTTTGCATATCATACCAGAGAAAACACAATCACAAATTGACTGATGCAAAATGCAGACATACAACAAGAAGATAAGTTGCATTAGATGAAAGCTCACTAGTGCCGCCATTAGGGACCCGCTAACTCTTCCAACAAATATCACCTATATGTCACACACAAACGCAAACTCCATCCAATTTGACATTTAAGACAGTGGTAAGATATAGACATGCTTATCCAATGTCTCAAATAACCCTAGATCAAAAACATAGTCTTTCTATCAAAACCCTAACCACATTCTTCAATCAACTAAGATCAAAACGAAGACGAGAAACACCAACATTCACAGATCTGACGCAATCCCATCTCAGAAGTTAGGGATGAGAAGAAGGTACATACCGAAGTTTCGGCCGACAATGCAGTGCCAAGTGGGGCCGTGGTTCTTGTCGAATTCCTTCTTGATGTACTCCGCTATCTCCTTCTCCACTCCATGCTTCTCAAATGCCTAAACACAAAGCTCAGATCAAGAAATTCCCACTCACGAGAAAAAAATAAACGAAAAAGGAAGATAAAAAAATGGATGACCGTACAGCTAGGGAACAGTCGATGGCCTCCTTCTGCATCTCCTCCTTCATGTCGGCGCTCTTCAGGATCACCTTCTTGTTGCCGGCCGCCCCGGCGGAGGCCCTCAACCTCAAGTACGCCGCCGCGGCCGCGGTGGCCGCCGCCCCGCCGCCGCTTTTCCTCTCCTCCGCCATTTTCTTCTTCTATTTTGTGGGGAGAGAGAGCGAGGAACGACCTGATTCTATGGGCGGTTTATTTGAGAATATGTAACTGCTTTCAAATTTTCGAATTTAAAGGGAGTAAAAAAATGAAGCTTTAAAGAGCTGAGTAAGGAAGCGGAGAGTGGATGCGGTCACCGCCAGGGGATGTCAGGATAATACTCACCACTGGCCAGTTTGGTATGGGCCACTGGACGTTTTGTCAAATTATAATCCAATTTTTTGACAGGACGATCGGTCGATGTTCGCTCAAATGGCCACCGCCGAGTTCACTTGGCAGACGCTGCGCCCAATCATTGACCCAATTCAGATTTAGAGGGAACAAAACTAAGCACCAAATCTAAAATCAGATCCGAGCCAAATATAGAACAAACAATGATTTGCACTAATGCCACTCAACCCGACCCAAGTCAAATTATACAGTAACTTTGACTTGTATATCACATGATTTGTGATATATTATGGTGAACAATTGTATCACATGTGAGTTGGTACTTAAAAAGGAGCCCTAATTCTCATATACTATGCAAAACTTGTTGAACTATGGTTTGCAATTCAGAGCTTACAGGTTCTGTTGCCTCTGGTTTTCAAGAGTAGGATGGATAAATTCACAGCTCAAACATCTATCTTACCATAAAATTTACATACATTATATTTCTATTATGTGTACAAAACTTTGCAACTGTTTCCCGAGCTTCGCTGCTTCGTTCTTTGGATTTAAGTCTGACATGTCCCATATATTTCTTTGAATGGAAATTTGCCAGGCGTCTCTTCAGAAGCCATACATTCATACAGCGCGGCGACATTTTTTTCAGATTGCTTATACATAATAGACAAGTTCTGTCGTGTACAGCCTATGTCTTGCACAACCTTAGTCATCTTGACTCTCTTATTAGGAACCACCATCTCTGGCTCATCCCTCTCGCTCTCAGCATCTCCAGCAGCTGCTGCTGCAGTAGCAGCGCCCTCACCATCCGATTCCGGTGACATAGCCTTTTTGGACCCATTTTCTTCATCTAAGCCTTCAGATTCCTCTCCAGATTCTTCTGCAGATGAAGCAGAGTTCGCTTGACTGGGTTCATGTTCAGGTGTTGAGATCTTCTTGGTTCACCAGATTACTCTTGAAAACCCTTGCAGTGCTGCGCTTTGCATGCCTCAACAAATTCACTTTCCTCAGTTTGCTGAGCTGAATCAAATACCTTTCATAATCTTCAATCTGATATATTAGGTCAGGAATACATTATTCTCTAGTTTTATCTTGTAGATAATTCCCCCATGCTGCGGGTTCTCCTGCTGGTTCTGCATTACAGTAGTAGTGGCAAGATTTTTCTTAGAATGAAGTAAACATTAAACAGAGTTATATAGCACGCACATATTGGACCAAGAAATGGTCAAACAAGAAATTACTTCCGCCTCCAAAACGATGATGTAGAGCAGATAAGATTGTGTCAGTTGAAGAGTAACGCTTGTAAGTTCAATTCAGCAGATAATAGTAGCTGATCCATGTTTTGTTATTATCTTTTCTTCACAACATGACAGACTCCAAGAAATACAGACTTGATACTTACATAAGACCACTTTGAGATTTTCGTTTCTTTTTTTAGTGGAGGGCTGCCAAGTTAATGAGTCCCTTTAAACGAACACTTACCGCTTCCAAACAGACACCAGGTACAAATGAACCTTGGTGTATCGAGTTTAAAGTTTTCAGATGCAAATCATACACTCAAGTAAGCAATGAAATAAAGCTGGCACTTTCGTGTTTGAGGTCTCATCCTTTCCCTCAAAAAGAAAAAACAAATCATATATTCAAGTGTTTATTCTCAAGCAAATTTAATTGTATATAAAATCAAGTGTTTGATTAAAGGTAAATAATTATTACATGGAACTTAGGCCAATTGGCGGGCAACCTGGATCACAAAATGCTTGTGATTTGACTAAAACAGTTAATAAGTCAGCAGATGGACCATACAATATTGGCATACAACATAGGTGACTATTAGAATAAATGATTGATGACACTAAGATGATAAGATGGGTAAGAGCACTTGCAGGATCAAGTAATAAGGTTTAGAAGATGATCAAGAGTAGTATTAGGATGGAGAACCTCTTTGAAAATCCTTGCATCATACCCCACCAAACTCTGCAGTTAAGCATAGTTGGCCAGGAGTAGCATTAGGATGGAGAACCTCTTTGAAAATCCTTGCATCATACCCCTCCTGTTTATGTTAACAGTATTAGGATTTTGGGTGTCTCACATTCATTGAAGAAGAAATCAAGTTAATGAAGGCGATACAAGCTTCAAAAATCAAAAACGGACAGGTGTGACAGTTTGTGCACAGTATGGTCGACCAATTACCACGGGTAGTCGACTAGTGAAGCACTAGTCGACTAATAGCAATCATAAGAGTCGACTGTAGCGCAACAGAAAGTGGGTATATCTCAGTAGTCGACTTATAGTAGACTAATGAGCATGATTAATCGATTAATAAGTTAGAATAGTCGACTAATCAGCGTGTTGTCAGTTTCTTTTACAGATCTGATTGTTATGTGAGTTCTACTTGAGTATTCTCTTTCTCTGAGGCGGTGATGTTCGTATTGATGGAGTGGTGATGTTCGTATTGATGGAGTTTGTGCTGGACTAGAATAATCCTAGGAGTATCTATAAACCCCTTGGGATGGCCTTTGAAGGCAAGGCTAGTGCAAATCTTGTTTCCCCATTGAGAGTTGTGAGAGAGAATTCTTATAACTCTTGTTATTTTCTTCTCTGTTTTTATTAAAATTTCTCCCCTCCTCCTCGTGGATGTAGGAACTGTTGGGAATCCTGCTTAACAAGAATCAATCTGACAACTAATCAAGATCACTGAGATATCAACAATCTAATTGGCCAGGTCGGCAAATATCAGGTGGGAGGTTTTCCGTTCAATAGAACGTTCCTTAATTTAAGAACCACCTTTCAATTTCCTTCCTTGGTTTAAGCACCAATTAGACTGAATCCAAGTCAGTCTCGATATACTGTAAAGTATATCCCCTGTATAAAGAACTTAATTCACTTATACAGTATCACTTAGACTGAATCTAAGTCAATCTCGATATACTGTAAAGTATATCCCCTGTATAAAGGACTTAATCCACTTATACAGTATTTGAAGTGAGGTACGCTTAGAGCGAATCTCCTTAAGACAATTACGTCCCCCGCACCGGTGCTAACGGGATAATGGACGCTGGTATCCCAAGATACAACACTTCTTCACGGTATTTGGATAGCACTATCAAATCACCGTACGGTCGAACCGTAGTCAACCAGTACCTACACAGGATTAGCAAAGCAGCTGTATAATGACAAATTTCAAATGAATATTTGTCTTACTCTTTTGGAGGAACACCCACTGTTAAGGATGTAGGAAGGTTGAAGAATTTGGCAGAATCTCCTTTAGGAAATCGCTTCGGATTCCCACTTTATGCTGGAAATCGCGGATTCCCACTTCAGGCTGGAAGCGCAGTTCAGAACGTTGGAAGAACAGTTCAGAACTTTAAATAGAGAGAGAGAGAGAGATAGAGAGTTAATTCTCTGTTGGTGTGTTTTTAATTGAGAACCAGGAGGGCTTTATATAGTTTTCCAGGAGTAGGCCAACAAGTTTGAACCCAAACCAAAAGCTGCAACCTTTGGTCCAGCCGTGTCTGTTGGCAGTCCAACAGTCGCAACCGTTGACGCGGAGCGAACTGTTTTGCAACCTTTGGTTGTTCAACATGTGCGTAACCTTTGGCAGTCCAACAGGTGCGCAACTGTTGGCAATCCAACAGGTTTGCAATAGGAGCGGGACCTTGGAACTTGATTCAAAAAGAACCAGGCCAGGTAGGGAACTCAGACTCAGATCTGAACCCGAGTCCAGTAGACCCAGCCCGGCACCGGCACCGGCCGGCCGCCGCCGCCAGCGGCGGCGCGCACGTATGTACGTGCATAGTTCCCTCCTTTTCGCGCGCGAAAACTCCAAGTACCCAAAGGGCACACCCTTTGTTCTCAATTTTTCTATTTATACTACACAAGCTTCCATCCCACGGCCAATGTGGGACTAAATGCTTGTAGCAACCTTTAGTCCCATTTGGCTTTGAATTAGGCAATCTTTGGACTTGAATATATGATTCATTCGAAGTCGGAATTGAACATGTGAATATACCACGTTCATCACAAATGGAAGGAGAATACACTCCAACCATCATCCGGTTGATTTGATCAACGGATCTCGCCATAATTCAACTTGAAGATTCCCTTTATATTCTTCAATTCCAACAATCCCCCACAATGAATGGAGATTCAAGAAAATGACACACAAAGAGACTGACTCTATTGTGTAAGGTACTTTAGAAAAGAAACTTCATAAGGATAGGTGAACTAGGTCTTGAACCTTCCATAGCGAAAGCTTTATCGGACTTACTGGCTAATCAGTGAACTAGGTCTTGAACTGTTAGCCGTTAGTGTAAGTCAAGTCAACAAGCTTCACACAGTGACTTTCCAAATCAACTTTGGTTCTCTGTTGTGTCCGTTTTGGCCCTGGACATTCTTGGTTTCAGAGAGTATCTTTAGGGAATAACAGCCTCCATAGAGATTCCCAAAGAGCCGACCCAACTCTATACTCACATAGGTGATGGACCTATTAAGAGTAGTCTACTCTACTCTACTTGTTTAGTAACAAGATATAGGCATCATTAAAAGCGTTAAGCTTATCCTTAATCCACTTGTAGAAAAGCACTTATGTGCACCTTAGGAATGGATTGGAGTCAAGCTCCCAAGTGCTTACTTGCTGAGTCAATCATAACTAGTTTTTCCTCTTGAACTTAGTCCGTGGGATCTCCAGTCGTTAAGTGAGGTTTCCATTAAGCTGACTCGGTAAGGTTAGGCTTTTAGACCCATTCCCCTCGATGCGCAGTTTATACGCTCTCCACTTAAACCTTTAGTAAGCGGATCCGTTAAATTATCTTTGACGATACAAAGTCAATAGAGATAATTCCATTTGAGAGCAACTGTTTCACGGTATTATGTCTACGACGAATATGTCTAGACTTACCGTTGTATATCACATTTTGTGCCCTAGATATAGCTGCTTGATTGTCGCAGTGTATACATATAACGGGCACTGGCTTTTGCCATAAAGGTATATCTTCTAAGAATTGTCGAAGCATTCTGCTTCTTCTCCAGCCTTATCTAAGGCTATGAATTCCGATTCCATAGTGGAACGGGCAATACATGTTTGCTTAGAAGATTTTCAAGATACCGCTGCTCCTGCTAGAGTAAATACGTATCCGCTAGTTGATTTTGATTCCTCAGAATCTGCAATCCAATTAGCATCACTGTATCCTTCCAGTACAGGAGGATACTTTCTATATCTCAAGGCATATTCCTTGGTATGTGATACGTAACCCAATACTCGTAGTAGAGCGGTCCAATGTAGATCACTAGGATTACTAGTATATCTACTTAACTTGCTTACAGCGTAAGCAATATCGGGTCTAGTGCAATTCATTAAATACATTAGACTTCCGATAATCTGAGAATACTCCAACTGGCGTATTCCAGTTCCTGTATTCTTATGAAGGTGGATGTGTGGGAGAAAAGGATTTGTATTCTCTTTTATCCCATGATCCTTGAATCTTTCTATCATCTTATCCACGTAGTGAGATTGAGATAGACTGATTCCATCTGGTGTTCTAGTAATTTTAATTCCTAAAATTACATCAGCAACCCCCAGATCCTTCATATCAAAACAGTTGGATAACATTCTTTTAGTGAACTTAATAATCTCAATATTAGTCCCAAGTATCAACATGTCGTCTACATAAAGACAAACAATGATACATGCATCTCCAACTGTTTTAGTGTAAACACACTTATCGCATTCATTGATAGTGAATCCATCTTTGATCATGACACTATCAAATTTCTCATGCCATTGTTTTGGAGCCTGCTTTAAACCATATAAAGATTTTACCAATTTATACACCTTGTGTTCTTGGTTCTTGACTATAAATTCTTCAGGTTGCTCCATATAAATCTCTTCATTTAATTCACCATTTAAGAATGCAGTCTTGACATCCATTTGATGGATATCTAAGTTGTGCAATACTGCAATCGCAATCAACATCCGAATGGACGTTATTCTTGTTACTGGTGAATAAGTATCGAAGTAGTCAAGTCCTTCTTTTTGCCGATAACCCTTGGCTACTAATCTACCCTTGTACTTATCGATAGATCCATCGGGTTTTAATTTTCGTTTGAAAATCCACTTACACCCAATTGGTTTACTTCCAGGAGGCAAGTTTACCAATTCCCAAGTATGATTACTTAGTATGGATTCTATTTCACTATTTATAGATTCTTTTCACATTTGTGCTTCTGGGGTGACATAGCCTCTTTAAATGTTTGAGGCTCGCTCTCAATAGCATATGCTATGAGATCTGGACCAAAAATTTTGAGATTCTAGATCTCTGACTCTTCTTGGTTCAGTTTCCGCATTAACAATTGGTTCCTCGGGGCTTTCGTTCCTGAACGCCATCTCGTGTGTTTTTTCCAGAAGTCTTATCTGCTTCCTGTTTGTACGGAAAGATGTCTTCAAAGAACACAACATCTCGAGATTCGATAATCATGTTTACATGAATATCTGGTATTTCTGATTTATGAACCAGAAATCTATAGGCACTACTATTCAAGGCATAGCCTATGAATATGCAGTCCATAGTTTTTGCTCCCAACTTAGTCTTTTTAGGTAATGGTGCTAGCACCTTTGCAAGGCACCCCCACATTTTGAGGTAATGGTAGGAAGGTGTCCTTCCATGCCATAACTCGAATGGTATAAGACCAAGTTTCTTGTGGGGTACTCTATTTAGAATATGATTTGCAGTTAATAGAGCTTCCCCCACAAGTTCTGCGGAGCTCCAGAACTTACGAGCATGGAATTAACCATCTCCTTCAAAGTTCTGTTCTTCGTTCAGCAATTCCATTCTGCTGAGGAGTGTATGGTGCTGTAGTTTGATGTATTATACCAAAACTAGCACATAACTCACTAAAATCATTTGATTCATATTCTCCGCCTCTATCGGATTTTAGAATCTTGATTTTCTTGTTGAGTTGATTCTCAACTTCGGCTTTATATGTTGTAAACATATTTATTGCCTCATCTTTACTGTTTAAAAGATACACATAACAGTATCTTGTACAGTCATTAATAAAAGTAATGAAATACTTTTTACCGCCTCTAGTTGGCATAAACTTCAAGTCACATAGATCGCTATGAATTAACCCTAAAGGTTCTGTATTTCGATCTATTGAGTGAAATGAATTTTTAGCCAACTTGGCCTCAACACAAACCTCACACTTGCGAATTTCTTCCAAGTTTAGTTTAGAAATGTATCCCAGATTAGACAAGTTCTTCAAAGACTTGTAATTTACATGCCCTAATCTAGCATGCCATAAATTAGGAGACTCAAGCAAATAAACAGAAGAATTTCCTTTATTTATTAGCTTTGGGTACAAATACACGGACTTTTTATCAACCACTGCAACATTGGCTTTAAAAAGTCCATCAACAAGATAGCCCTTACCCACATACATCCCTCCCTTAGTAAGTACAAATTTGTCGGATTCAAATACCATTCTAAATCCCTTCTTACTAAGTATTGATCCGGAGATCAAATTCTTGCGGATGTCTGGAACATGAAGCACATCGTTAAGAGTAAGCTCTTTCCCGATGTCCACTTCAGGATGACCTTGCCTTTTCCTTCAACCTTTGAGACGGCTGAATTCCCCATGAATAGTTGCTCATCTTGCTCTAGCCTTTGATATTCTGAGAATAACAATTTCTCCGAGCAGATGTGCCGAGTAGCTCCCGTGTCTACCCACCAATCTTTGTTATTGGTTGTCAGATTCACTTCTGACACCACAGCTGAAAGACTTGGTGATTCATGGTTGGTCATGTTTGCCTGTGGGTGACTCTTCTTGTTCCCCTTAAGACGGCTGCGACATTCATTAGCTTTATGTCCTTCTTTGTTGCAGACATAGCAGGTTCCTTTGAAGCGCATGCTTTTGCCGTCTTGGGCCTTGCCTTTGTACCCCTAGGATGTCTTCTTCCGCTTCAAGCCTTTGGAAGTAAACGCTTTCCCCTTTGAGTCCTCGATCACATTAGCTTTTGCTTCGTAGGAGTTCTTGCTGGTCCTTTTCTCGGACTTGCGGTTGTCCTCCTCGATACGAAGCCTCACAATGAGATCCTCCAACTTTAGCTCCTTTCGCTTGTGCTTCAGGTAATTCTTGAAGTCTCTCCACGCAGGTGGGAGCTTCTCCACGATTGTTGCAACCTGAAAAGTTTCAGGAAGAATCATACCTTCGGCCTCTATTTCGTGCAAGATAAGTTGGAACTCTTGCACCTGACTGATGACAGTCTTGGTATCCACCATTTTGTAATCCAGAAATCGTCCTACGATGAACTTCTTGGTACCAGCATCCTCAGTCTTGTATTTCTTGTCAAGACTGGCCCATAACTTCTTTGCCGTAGTGATTGGACTGTAGACATTATAAAGAGAGTCATCCAGTCCATTAAGAACATAATTTCGGCAAAGGAAGTCACATTGAGTCCATGCATCAGTTGCAGGCTCTGGTGGATCTTCTTCCAGGAATCTGGCCAGATGAAGAGTGGTCAAGTAGAAGTACATCTTCTGTTGCCACCTCTTGAATTCTGTGCCATCAAACTTTCCTGGCTTCTCCGGCTTCGGGTTAGGAAGTGGAGGAGGCATCAAACTTTGGAGCGGCATGTTTGTTGCCTTGCTTGAGCTATCTTGATTTGTCTCAGACATCTTCTGCAAGTTCAAGCAGAACTGAAGTTAGTAACTTCAATAATAATTGTCTTAAGAATGTTGGGAATCCTGCTTAACAAGAATCAATCTGACAACTAATCAAGATCACTGAGATATCAACAATCTAATTGGCCAGGTCGGCAAATATCAGGTGGGAGGTTTTCCGTTCAATAGAACGTTCCTTAATTTAAGAACCACCTTTCAATTTCCTTCCTTGGTTTAAGCACCAATTAGACTGAATCCAAGTTAGTCTCGATATACTGTAAAGTATATCCCCTGTATAAAGGACTTAATCCACTTATACAGTATCACTTAGACTGAATCTAAGTCAATCTCGATATACTGTAAAGTATATCCCCTGTATAAAGGACTTAATCCACTTATACAGTATTTGAAGTGAGGTACGCTTATAGCGAATCTCCTTAAGACAATTACGTCCCCCGCACCGGTGCTAACGGGATAATGGACGCTGGTCTCCCAAGATACAACACTTCTTCACGGTATTTGGATAGCACTACCAAATCACCGTACGTCGAACCGTAGTCAACCAGTACCTACACAGGATTAGCAAAGCAGCGGTATAATGACAAATTTCAAATGAATATTTGTCTTACTCTTTTGGAGGAACACCCACTGTTAAGAATGTAGGAAGGTTGAAGAATTTGACAGAATCTCCTTTAGGAAGTCGCTTCGGATTCCCACTTTACGCTGGAAATCGCGGATTCCCACTTCAGGCTGGAAGCGCAGTTCAAAACGTTGGAAGAACAGTTCAGAACTTTAAATAGAGAGAGAGATAGAGAGTTAATTCTCTGTTGGTGTGTTTTTAATTGAGAACCAGGAGGGCTTTATATAGTTTTCCAGGAGTAGGTCAACAGGTTTGAACCCAAACCAAAAGCTGCAACCTTTGGTCCAGCCGTGTCTGTTGGCAGTCCAACAGTCGCAACCGTTGACGCGGAGCGAACTGTTTTGCAACCTTTGGTTGTTCAACATGTGCGTAACCTTTGGCAGTCCAACAGGTGCGCAACTGTTGGCAATCCAACAGGTTTGCAACAGGAGCCAGGTAGGGAACTCAGACTCAGATCTGAATCCGAGTCCAGTAGACCCGGACCCAGACCCAGACCCAGACCCGGACCTGAGCCCGAGTCCGTCCCGGCCCGGCACCGGCCGGCCGCCGCCGCCGCCGCCAGCGGCGGCGCGCACGTATGTACGTGCATAGTGCCCTCCTTTTCGCGCGCGAAAACTCCAAGTACCCAAAGGGCACACCCTTTGTTCTCAATTTTCTCTATTTATACTACACAAGCTTCCATCCCACGGCCAATGTGGGACTAAATGCTTGTAGCAACCTTTAGTCCCATTTGGCTTTGAATTAGGCAATCTTTGGACTTGAATATCTCATTCATTCAAAGTCGAATTGAACATGTGAATATACCACGTTCATCACAAATGGAAGGAGAATACACTCCAACCATCATCCGGTTGATTTGATCAGGGGATCTCGCCATAATTCAACTTGAAGATTCCCTTTATATTCTTCAATTCCAACAGGAACTCTTACTGAACCATATTAAATCTAGTATCCTTGTTTGTGAGGAATAGTCTTATTACTTGCTAGTGGTAGATCATTTCCACGCTTCCGTTGCTGAGCCCACTCAGTGTTTCTCTCTTATTGTATCGGGGGTTGTCACAACAATTAATATCAGAGCAAGTGTCTTTGAGCTACAACAATTGGTATCAGAGCGATGGCTAACAAGACGACCACAACTTAGTTCGAGGTAGAGAAATTCGATAGAAAGTCTAACTTCTTATTGTGGAAGGTGGGGTAACGGTGTTGCTCATGAAGAATGGTACTCACAAGGCCCTGATTGGTGCTGAGAAGAAGCCATCAAAGATGGAAGATGATGAGTAGAACTATGCTGACTTCTGCGCAAAGGCGATGACCAGACTATGCCTATCAGATTAGGTCCTCTACAACGTCTTAAAAGAGGAGACCACTTCTAAACTTTGGTGTAGACTGGAGAGCGTTTATATGACAAAGAGTTTGTCAAACAAGCTCTTAACGAAGAACCAGTAATACAATTTTAGGATGAAGGAATGTATGCCTATTCTATAACATCTAAATACTTTCAATAGGATTTTGAGTGACTTGTTGGCTCTGAAGGTTAAGTTAGAAGAAAACAAAGCTCTTCTGTTACTCTTTTCTCTTCCTTCAAGTTGTGATCATTTGACAACCACCATCATGTATGATAAGGAGACCTTAGAGTTAAAGTATGTTAGGTAGATGCTCCAGAATAACGAGCTGATGAAGAAACAGATTCCAAAGAGGAGGCCTCATAACTGATTGTTAAGGGCCAGAGGGGGAGATCAAAGAGCAGGGATCCAAAAAGGATTCAAATGCTTCTAACAGTAATGCTTGCAACTATTGCAGGAAACCAGGGCACATCAAGAAAAATTGTATAAAATGCAAGAAGATGCTGAAGAAAAAAGACAATAAAGATTTTGATGAAGCTAATACCAGTGGAAAGTCAGAACAAGTAGGTATTGTCGAAAAAATAGATGAGAATTCATGTGATATCTTGATAACTCAGTCAGGAAGGAAAGAGTATTCAAATACTTGGTTACTTGACTCGGGCTGGACATACCACATGTATCCAAAAAGAGAGTGGTTCAGTACATATAAGCCTTTCGATAGAGGCTCTGTCCTGACAGGTAATGATATTGTGTGAAAGATAGTTAGCATCGGCAACATCCGAGTGAGGATGTTTGATGGACAAGATTGGACCCTCACGAGCGTGAGTCACATTCTGGATCTAAGGGAGAATTTTCTCTCGTTGGGAGCTTTGAAACTTCAAGAATGCAAGTTCTCCGGTGCAAAAAGAGGTATCAAATTTACTAAGGGCTCCATAACAATTTTCAAAGGAGAACGGCAGTAAATTGTACAAGATGATTGGAAACTTCATTATTGGTGATGCTTCAGTAGCAATGGAGAACGAGAACACTACAAGACTTTAGCACATGCATCTTGAACACATAAGAGAGCAAGGTCTTCAAGCCTTATACAATAAAGATGTCCTACCAGGTATCAAATATTGCAAACTCAGTCTTTGTAAATTTGCATCATAGGTAGATAGCCTAGTGTAGCTTTCTCTATATCACAACACAAGATAAAGGGCTTACTAGATCTTATACGCATGGATGTGTGGGGACCTTCACCAACAACATCCATTGGGGGTGGTAGTAACTATGTCATATTAGATGACTTCTTTAGGAAAGTTTAGATGTACTTCTTGAAGCAGAAATCAGAGGTATTTCAAAAGTTAAAGAAGTGAAAAACTATGATGGAGAATCAGAAGGGGTGAAAAGTGAAAGTCTTGAGGTCCGACAATAGAGATGAGTATATCTCCGCAGAGTTCAAAGCTTACTTGACAGGTGAAGGCATCGAACACCAGCTAAGTATTTCAGGATGATCAGAACATAATGAACCAGAGAGCGCATGAATCAGGCACTTACAGAGCATTCCCGCAGTATCAGGTTACAGACTAACACGTCGGAAGAATTTTGGTTAGAGATGGTGAATTATGCATGCTATCTGGTAAATATGTCACCATCTGCAGCCATTAATCTTCAAATCCCAGAAGAGATATGGTAAGAAGAGCATGTGGATTACTCAACCTTACAGATTTTCAGTTGTTCGACATATAATTTGGTTGATAGTTATAAAAGAAACAAATTAGAGTTCAAACTTATGGAATGCACTTTTATCGGATTCACCAAAAGAGTCAAGAGTTTCAGACTTTGAGATCTGAAGACAATGAGCGCTTTTACCAACAGAAATGTGGTCTTTGATGAAGAATTAATATTGCAAGAAAAATCAGAAACGGAAGATAAAATGAAATGTGGAGCTTCAGACAGTTCATCAGATAGTCAGGTAGAGGGGGTTGAGTTCAGATAGCCCTAAAAAACCTGATGGGTCAGATGAAGACTCCTCAGATACAGATAAAAACGAGCAGGAGGCTACTCAGGAGCAACTTAGATTGTTGAGGTGGTCAGTCAGAGTTTTAGTGCCACCAACAAGATATAACTGAAAAGATGATCATGTCTTATTCGTATTAGTATCAGAAATAAGAGACCTATTAGTTATAGGGAGGCGATCAAGGCAGATGATCACGACGAGTGGATTACAGCCATGGAACAGAAGATAAAATATTTGGATAAAAATCAAACATGTGAGCTGATTGATCTTTCAAAGGACTCTAAAGTAGTAGGTTGCAGATTGGTCTTTCACAAAAAGGACAATGAGCAGTATAAGACAAGGTTGGTTGCCAAGGAGTATACTCAGAAGGAGAGTATTGACTATAATGAAATCTTCTCTCTTGTAGTCAAGAATATGTCTATTCGAATTGTGTGATGATAGTAACTCAGTTTGATTTAGAGTTGGAGCAGTTAGATGTCAAAAAAATATTTCCGCATAGTGAGCTGGAGGAAATGATATATATGAAGCAACCTAAAGGGTTCATTTAGGAAGGACAAGAAAATAAGGTATATCTTCTCAAGAAGTTCCTCTATAGACTTAAGCAATCTCCCAGGCAGTGATACAAATAGTTCAACTCTTTCATGATCAAGGACAGATACACCCGATGTGAGTATGACAATTGTGTCTATTTCAAGCAGAATGATGATCCGACATATTAGTGAAGTAGATGATATGCTGATTGCTGTGAGAAATAATGCACATATTTAGAAGCTTAAAGCATAGCTAAAGAGGAATGTGACATGAAAGATTTGAGAGAAATTAAGAAGTTCTTAAGTATGGAGATCACTCGAGATACAAATTCAGGCAGACTTTGACTATCCCAGGAGAACTACTTTCTCAATGTGTTGAAAAGTTTCAACATGACAGAAGCAAGACCGATCACTACTCTTTGACAGATCACTTCAAATTAGCCTCCAAACAGTGTCATTATTGGAAGAGAAGGAGGAGATGTCTCGAGTATCATATGCTAGTGCGGTGGAATCACTTATGTATGCTATGATTTGCACTAGGCTTGACTTACTTAAGGCAGTTAGTACAATAAGTTAGTTCATGTCGAATCCAAATAAGCAACATTGAAAAACAATGAAGTGGGTGCTACGATATCTACGAGGGACTGGGAGACAAGACTTGGCATTTCATAGATTAAAAATGAAAAAGTATAGGATATTACAAGGCTATGTTAATGCAGATTATGCAGGAGATCTTAATTAGTGAAGATTCATGATGGGTTATGTATTCACGGTAGTTGAGTCGTCATCAGTTGGAAGGCGGAATCGCAAGACATAGTGCTCTTTCACATATAGAAGTGGAATACATGGCTGCAGTTGAGGCATCAAAGGAAACTTTGTGCTTGAGAAGATTGGTTAAGACTTTTTGCTTCATACAGGATTTAGTTCGTGTTCGTTACGACAGCCAGAGTGCAATTCATCTTACTAAAAACATCACAGATATCATAAGCAGATGAAGCAAATTTGTGTGAGGTATCACAAGATACATCAGTGGGTCGTAGATAACAAGGTAATCGACTTGGTGAAGATCAGTACAAAGAAGAATCCAGGAGACATAATGATAAAGACTATCCAGGTGGAGAAGTTCAGAGCATCTCTGAATTTTATCCAGGTTCTCCAAAAGTAAGATGGAGAACGAGCTCTTGGAAAGGAGCCATGTGAAGTCACAAATGAGGGAGAAAACATGGTGAATGATGTGGATGCTGATTTCTACAATTGTCAAGATGAAGATGAGTCAAGATGAAGATTGTTAGGGTTTTGGTGCCTCCATATTCATTGGAGAAGATATCAGATTAAGATTGGAGGTGATACAAGCTTCAGAGATTAAGAACGGATAGGTGTGATAGTTTGTGCACAAGATAGCCTACTGATTACCATGGGTAGTCAACTAGTGGAGCACTATTTGATTAATAACAATCTCAGGAGTCGACTGTGGCACAATAGAAAATGGGTATATCTCAATAGTCGACTTTATGGTCGACAAATAAGCAAGATTAGTTGACTAATAAGTTGGACCAGTCAACCCAGTCAACTAATCGGCATGCCATCATTTTTTTTATAGATCTAATTATTGTTTGAGTTCTACTCGAGTTTTCTTTTTCTAAGGTGGTGTTGTTCGTATTGATTGAGTTTGTATTGGACTAAAATGATCCTAGGAGACTATATAAACTTCTTGGGAGTGGCCTTTGAAAGCAAGTCAAGTGCAAATCTTGTTTCCACTATTGAAAGTTGTGAGAGAGAATTCTTATAACACTTGTTATTTTCTTCTCTGTTTTCAATACATTTCTTTCCTCCTCCCCATGGACATAGGCACTCTTACCAAACCATGTTAAATCTGATGTTCTTGTGTTTGTGGTGATTATTCTTATTGCTTGCTAGTGATAGATTGCTTTCACGAGCTCATTCGGTGTTTCTCTCTTGATAAGTCGGGCGTTTTCACAACAATTAGTATCAGAGCAAGTGTCTTCGAGGTACAATAAATAGGACTATAAAATTTTTAGAAAAAGTTTTAGAAGGTTACTCCTCGGATCCATGAGTTCAAATAACACAACTAACCGGATAATTCTCCTTAGCTGTTTACTAAGTTTCATTGAAAGCCCGTCCTCAACCAAGATTTGGCATCAAATTAGAGGGATTGACATCGGGTTGTCAGTTCACCATACATATTTTGGCTTAGCTTGGTATAAGTACACCATTTTTATGTAAAGGATCTAATAGGTCAAGTCGTTTGTCCTATCTTCTAATGTTTTGGCATCCCGACAATTACATACCTACATATCTTATTCCCGTTCCACCTCTCTCTCTCTCTTACTATGTCGGAATGGTATTTCGCATTGATCCATGCCATTCTTTGCAGTATATTTAGACAATCAGTAGAAAGACTTGGATAACTTTGAGCTATCGAGCATGGACACTTCAAAGCAAGTGTCCGTCTGTGGCGTACAGGTCGTAAAATTAAAAATATGCATTGCAAAATTTTCTTGAATCAATGAAATGTTACAATAATTTTAAAATTTCTGATTACAAGAGAGAGGAGATATTCAAGCTGGTACTGCATCAATGATTTTGATCAATCTTGCGTTTGAAGTATGAACTCTGCATTTGACGACTTATCTTCAGTGATTTTTAGACAATTTATAGTGGCAAATCTCGTCACTTTCTTGACACATATCAGACAGATTTTCAAAAACCAGAAAATTGTATGTTGAGCCATCTCGACTTTAAACAAAATCTAAAGATCATGCGTAAGACACCTAAGAGCCACGTGCCGCTTAAACAACTATAAAAAAGAAACCATCATTTTAACATAAGCAAAATTATGCTAACAAAAGTTAAATACCAACTAGGTTAGGCATTGACTAAAGCTTTTATTCTAGATTTTTTTGTGAGATAAAGGATGAGGTAAATACCCCAAAAATTTTCATATCAAAAATAAATGATTCTAGATTGTTATTGGTTTTATATTTGATTAGAAGCTATGATGTAAACCATGGAGTTTCTTGTCTTTTTTGGTTAGTTTTTATAAAATACATCCTAGTCACTATGGATTTGATGCGTATTATATAGATATAGATAATATACAAGCACATATTCATATCACCATGTCCATGTATCGTATTGTTCAAGGATTTGTCATGTTATTATGTTTGTGTTTGTGTCGTGTCGTATCGTATCCGTGTCCTGTGTCCTCGTCCGTGTCCATGCTTCATAGATGATGAAGCCTAACTTGATTACAATTTGCAAGCCATAGCTGAATACAATCCATTTATCAGATTTGCTAGGCCACGTTCAAGTTTAACTAAACTAAGTTTAGCCCTAGTATAGACTCCTCCTGTCAATATCCAATAACTAAAACAAGAAATGTTCACATTGCATTACGTTACTGTTAAATCATTTCAACACGCAAAATTTTAGCATTGAACTCACCAATCAGCATAAGTGTTAAAAAAACCATGCCTTGCTTAATCTATTATTCTAAATCATAATAATAATATTCCATAGAATAAATTACTAGCTCCAAAATTCCCAGAGCAAGCTTTAAGATAGTTAAAGGCTTTGACTCATAAAATAACTAGAATAAATAAAGATGTATGGGCCGAAAGAATTACTTGTTGAACTAGAGCCATGAAGTTGTAAAGGAAACTAGTAAGCTTTTTGCAAGTTACTTCTACTAGCTTCTGAAACTTCTGTCCAGACAAGAATTGCTTGCAATCTTTAGAAGCAATCCTAAGCTTTGTCATACAAGCCAAAAGCTTGCAAAACCTCACAGTTAATTTCAATAATTGCTCCACTTGAGAATCTGTAAGAATATGTTAGAACTTCCTAGAAAAACTAAGCATGCTTTATTTTGAACTAGAAGAAGGACTTTAAGATTCATCTCTACCATGATTATATTGATTTCGAAAAGTTACCAAGTTATTGATTATAAAAATAATTACATGGTTACTTGCTAATATTGTTGCTAATAATAATTATTATTGAAATAGATGAGTGCAGATATGGTCATTATATCCATGTAGATGTATGAATATGGATGTATATGAAAAGTTTAGATTGATAAATTCATACTATATATGATAGCATGTATGAATTGATGTGTGTATATAAATATGTGAGCTAACATTCATATGCGTGTGAAAATTATAAATTTAATATAGACGGTAATAGACTGATTGTCTGACACCGAAATTTAGTTAATAAATATTTAATTTGAAATTGATGAGAGTCGGTGATACGAAGTAATGGGCGAAGCATGAATATGAATACAAAACTTCTTGCATAGTAATAACTTGAATAATGATTAATACTGTTAACTTAAAATATGATATCTGCTTATACACATATTCTTCAGATAAATGATCAAATAATCAAGAATTGAAATCAGTTACGATGAAAAACAGTAATAAAAAACCTAGTTTATCAATTATAGTGATATGTAATAATTGACAACAAGAGAGGAATAAGAAATATGATTTAGAAAATTAAATACTGGTGATATGTTCCAGAACTTACTGATAAAAAAGTACAACTATTGAGCCATATGCATATGTGTGTTGGTATCTCCTAAGTACTATAAGAGTTCTACGAAACTACGATAATGAACCAAGAAGTGAGTAACCAATTAGTGATTGATGTATTTGATGGTTGATATATTTGTGAGTATCATATCTTTGAATATTAGAATTCATGTGAAATGATTGAGAACATGAATAGAAATTAGGAATATTATGTGAGTTAGAACTATATATTTGTAACCATGAGCTTACTAACAATATAGACTGGTGGGGTAAAGCTTTAATTCTAGAACAAACATTTTGGTGATTGTGAAAAAGATGCTAAATTATAAGGCTATCATCATGTGTGAAATTAAGATAGAGGGATGGTGTTTGAAATCTGATGATCTCTAAAATGAAAAATAAAAAGAGCTAGTCCTATATATGTATATTTATGTAAAAATAAAGATAGTGTGGATGAATTTGCTACCTCTATATATGTATAAGATTGCTATTCTATGTATGCGTATTGTTACATGTGAGTTATGATAAAACATGCGAGTTTATGATACTCATTCATATTGGTGATTTAAGAATATTACATGTTGTTTATTATAATTGTGATATTCATTCATGTTAGTGAATTCTAGAACATACATGTTGTTTATAACATGTTATTTTATAAATAAATTAGAGAAAGACGGGTTGAACCTAGGTGATCGAATGAGGTATTATTATTTAATATATTAGAGAAAGGGACCGGGTTAAATCAGAAGTGATCGAAGGGGAGTATTGTTATTATTTAATATATTAAATAAAGAAATCAGGTTGAATCGGAGGTGATCGAAGGGGAGTATTGTTATTATTTATTGAAGCGTGCTTGGCATAAATTTTGATATCCTGATTTTTACTTGGTCAATTAAAAGCATGCATGAAAATATATTTATTGGGGATTTGAGTCGAACAAATAGTCCCACATCGGCTAGACATGAAGATGGTCTTGAGTTTATAAGAATTTAAGCTACTCCACCTATTGGGATGGTACCCCGAGTCCTACAAGTGGTATCAGAGCCATGCCCGAACTTAGTCGTGGTGTGTAGGTGATGTTCGATCCCCAGGGTGCAGCGGAAGGCGCAATGAGCCCCCGTTAAGCTGGATCTATAATAGATTGAGCTCTTGAGGAAAAAAGTTCAGGTTCTCCAGTGCTTCACGTAAGACGTGTATGAGCAAACACAGTGAAGAAAAGTAATCTCGATTGAGCATATGTCTTCCAGGTGTGAAGATGAGCTTACAGGGAGACTCTTTGCTCGAGAGAGGGATTGTTGGGATTTGAGTCAAACAAATAGTCCCACATTTATGACATCCGATATATGGATTTAGTTGTTTATGACATCCTTGTATATGAATGTGATTTTTTTGGCATTTGGTATATGAATTTGTTTGTTTATAACATCTCGTATATGGATGTGATTGTTTATGATATTGGTATATAGATGTAGTTATTTGTGACATCTGGTATATGAATGTAATTATTGTGCGCTTCATTATATATGAACATACAATTATAATTTGATACTACCATAAGCGGTATGTGATGTTCGCATTTTTGTATTTCATATGTATGTGAGAAGGACAATAATAACTTGTAAACTAATACAATAGTAAGTAAGATTGTATGTTCCGGGAGATATGTTTGTGATCGTGAGTCATATGTAAAATATAAATGTGTTACAAACTAAATATAAGTGATATACTATATGTATGTGATTGGTTTATCACCAGATGAAAATAAGAGATAGACAATTAGGTTAGGTATTGTATAACACAAGAAAATATGTTAAAATTAGGACACGTGTATCCAAAAGAGTGCGAAGAACAAGCATCAGGTAATGAAATAATAAGTGACCTAATAGGCTGCACTACCTATCATAAGTAGGAATATTATTGAGATTATTTCTTGAAATTTGTTCAACTCCATCATACTTGATTTTTAATGATATTATAATGCAAACTCTGATTTGAAAGACTTCATTTTCTAAGCTGTTGAGCTCATCCCATCTCAGATTGATATTTTCAGGTCACGACAAGATGAAGACCCGGCTTAGAGCTGTAAGGATGTTCTCCTGAGATGATATATATATTTGCTATGGAATATGATTTCTTTTGTAAACTCTGATTGTATTAGTATTTGTAGGTTAGTGCTAATAAAAGTAGATAGTGGTATACTTATAAGAAAGAATAATAATTTAATAGTTGATTAATAGAGATAAATATGCATGATTGTAGTTTTCATATTTAGTGGAACCTATAATTGATTTTGTGTTAGAATGTTATGTCAAGGGGAATACTCTCCTGTATATATTTAATTAATCAACCTTGAGTTGAAATTAGAAGATAGAATTTGAAATTGATAAGTAGGTGATGTCAATTCGAAATTTATGATTAAGTAGGCGAGGTCAAGCTGAAATAGTATTATATATGGCGTAGGATGTTATATATTGAAACTAGGCTGATGTTAACTGGGAAGACTCGTATATGAAGGAAATGCTTCCAAAATTTTCGGAGATTATCTGATTGATTAAAGTATAACAAATATTGATTATGGTAATTCAGTGATTAAAATCTGAGACAATTACGGTGATATCAGAGCTCAAACTTAGGAATTTGGAGTAACACTCTGGGTAGATCTAGAGAAGTATAAACCTAAAGATTGAATTAGATCGTTGGTTCAGAAATAAGATTGATTATTAGTGTGGTGTGTAGCTTGTATGAACGAATGAATGTGTTCTTTGATATGAGTAATTCATAGGTGTAATGGGTTCTTATGCATATGATTAATCTCAAAATGCGTGATATTTAACTTTTGTCTTATATTGAATGAAGGTATACCTGCATGCCTTAATTCGTATGTGTTCTACTAGGAGTGCTAATTCAGTCTGAATCTGCATAGAAAAATAGAAGTTTAGAGAAAAAAGATAAAGAATGCTAGGTTGCTCAATATTACTGCTATAGTAAGTGGCTATGTGAGTCATGATCTATAAGGAGAGACTGCGATAGAAGCTTTAGTAAGTCTTTATTTTAAGCTACTAAAACCGTTTAAAAGTCTTTCTTAGTTTAAAAGAAAAGAAAAGTTTAAAAGTGTTAGAAGAGGAGGAGGAGGAGAAGAAGATGGGATAGTGTTAGTGGTTTCAAAAGAAAGAAAAAACTAAGTTAACAGAAAGAAATAAAAAGAGTTAATAAAGAGTTGATTTAAATGTGTTTCTAAACTAAGAAAGAAAAAAGAGAGAAAAGTAAGAAACTTACTTACCTCTTTGGCGCTTACTTATCATGGAATCGTTGCAATGACTTACCTTGATTTGAAGGCGATTACAACATGGCATATAGGATCTTCCCCATTCCAAAACGATTTAATGAAAAAAGTACAAACAGAAAATAAAACTAAATTATTACATAATTAGGAAAAGATATCAGTCACCATAAGCCATCAGTGGCACTTGCAAAGACAAGGCAGATTAGAGGCTACAGGATGCACTTGGATTATAAATCACAGAAAAAGCAACCAAAGTAAAAAGAAGAACAAAAAATGTAAACTTTTGATTAAATAGAAAAATAATAAAAGAAAGGATAGAGAATTACAATGGTATCACTCTCAACATAACACTCTCTTTTTAACATGAATCTCAGTCTAACCCTAGTTTACAAAAAAAACTGAAAAATTACATTAAAAAAAGAAATAAAAAAAACCTAAGTAAAACTAAAGAAAAACCCTAGTTCTAATTCTCTGTTGGAGTAATGCCCTTTAGCCTCTGAAAAATGCAGTATTTAAAGGAGAAATGGAGTGAGAAGGAGCGTACGAAGATAGGAGAGCAAACACTCTCCCAGATTCAATAGAATTATCATGAATCTGCGGCTTTGGCCGTGGATCCGCGGCCTGGATCTGGCCAGGTGGCCAGATCTAGGGGCTCGTGTGGCTGTGATGCTCTGATATCAATCTCCTTTTATCCATTGGTTTTTCTATTTATTCTCTGGATTTGATGATATCCTGTTGATTCTTCAAATTAACTAAATGGATTTATAAAAATTTGAATTTAATCAGTTTTTATTTCATATTATCTTCGCTGATATGCTCTGACTTCAGTTAGAACTATCCCAATCTTTGATTTTAATTTAAGCTCATTTAAATCTGAATTTAATTAGACTTTTGGGCTTGTTATCTCTCCTTCTTCATTAGTAAAGGGCTGCGCATCATTTAGAAAAGATTAAAAAGCAGAATTTATTATAAAATAAATATGAGAATGTGAGAATAAATATGCAATATTAGTGACCGATCATGTGTAAACTTTCACTGTGAACTACCAGTGATATGGGACACTGAAATAAGAGAATAGTTAAAATATCAGGCAAATTAGGATCAAATCAGAACGAAAGAACCCTATCGAGAATTTAACCTTGAAGTTATGAATCTTTTAAGATAAAAGATCAATAAATAAAAATACTTATGTGTCGAATATGTGTAATATGTTTGTATGCTGATATGATGTGTGGTGATGGGCACCGCCACTTGTGATACATGTATGTGAAGATATATGATACATATATCACCAAGTGTGATAAACGAATGTAATCATTTGAAAAATGTATAAGATATGTACTATGTGAATGTGATAAAATTGGGTGTATATTATGTCTTGTGAAAACATAAGAAGAACTCAGTATAAAATAAAGTAATTGAGAACATGACCTGAAGAGAACAAACTATTTTGTTTAGAAGAAAGATTTTATAAGACAAGAAAGTAAGTTGAAGGTATTACCCTTACCAGATATGATAAGTTTCGAGGATGAAACATTTTCTAAGGGGGTAGAGCTGTAACACCGGATTATTAAACCCTAGATTAATATTTTAATATTGTATTAATGAGATTATTAGAAATTAATGTGATAATTAAATTAATTGTTTCTGTGTGAAATGAATTTCGGTAATTCATTTGGAGAAAATCTGAAGAGGAATTGAATTTTTATAAATCATACCAGATGATTGATAAGAGAAATATTGTTATCTATATATTATTGCACACTGAGATACGTGTGTATGTGTAACACTCAAATGTTTTAAATCTTGGTTTATTCTTTTTGAATTTTTGGGTTTATACAGATAACAAGAATTAATAATCGATATATTATTGGGTATTATTTAAATTATCTATTAATTTGTTTTGAATTGTGGAGTATGGAAATATGTGAAAAATTTGTGAATATATCTTTCATGAAATACTTGTATATATACCAAGAATTGGTATCTAATTTTCATTGTAATTACATTTTAATTAATTAGAGAGAGAGGGAGAAAAGGAAAAAAAATAAAAATAAAAATAGAAATAAAAAAAATATGGGGAAGCATTAATGGGCAGCAGTAGATAGGAGAGAGAGAGAGAGAGGATAAAAATCTCTTTTCTTCTATTTCCCTGGTTCACTCTTTCTCTTAGTTTCTTTCTCTCTTTCTCTATCGATTCGGCCAGCAGGCAGGCCGGCGGCGGTGCCCATTTGGGCGCCGATGGCGGCGCAGGAGGGTCTCTAACGGTGGCATGGGGGTGCAACAGTAGCACCCCCTCATCTCTCTTTCCTCCTCTTTCACACTCTCTTTCTTTCTCTCTTTTATAGGGCTTTGATGGCGGCTAGGGGCGTCGGAGATGGCGTCGACCAGGGCATCGTCGGCCAGGCCAGGGCACCGCCAGCGAAGACGGTGGCAGCCGCCAGTGCGAGCAGCAGCAGACGCTATTGCATATGGAAAAAGAAACCCATACTGGGTTTACGGTTAAACCCGAACCCGACCCATTAAGAATCTGACTCGTTTTGATTTTAATAAAGGTAAAAGTTCATTTTAAACCCTGATTTATTTAAATAAATATTTTTAGGACCCTGAAAATTTACCAATAGCCTCCTGAATATTTTTAGATATTTCATATCTGACTGCACTTCATATCTTGTCAGTATTCCGATGATATCTCGACCATCTAGACTCTGATTTGCATGATTCTGGAGCCGTTAGATTCGTGGGGACGAGAATTATGTGTATCAATGTAAGTTATATGATATCAGGTCTTCAGAGAATTGACAAGACCAATAGGTGAATAAAAGTATATCTCTAATTTATATTAAAAGCTGTGATTGTGTATTGATAATTATTATAATGATGATTATACTCAATAGAAGATTGATAGTAAGTACATGTGATATCAGAACTATTATGCAAATTAGTAATGGTGAGTAATAATTAAATAATAATTTATTAACACCGGTTATACCCAGTGAGTAGATTAACAGTGACAGAACGAGAAATCGATTATAGATCGTGGATACTAGCTAATTAATAAGAGATGAATGAAATTAATTAAGATAAATGACCACTTAAGGTACCATTAATCATAAAATCGATAATTATACAGCCAGTTATGTTGATATCAGTATAAGCAGAATCTGTAGTTAATACCAAAACTGAGCCAAGTAAATGTGAAACCAAAATTAATCTCTAGATAATTGAGAAAATTGTGATACAAGAATCTTTGTTTATCAAAATACATGTGATGAATATAGTAATTTTATGAATAACATAATAATTAAATTATTGTTAAGTATCTGTTGATATAACTAACCATGATGGAATCAAGACTTATTGTGTTATCTACTAACTGTAAATGTGAACTGATAATTGGAAAAAACTAATAATAATGGTCGAGGCATGAGTATTATAAATAACAACCGGGAAACAATGAGTTAATTTTTCATATACAATGTCATGAGTGTTATACACCAGCGACATGTATAAGTAAAAATTGATCATGAAGTAATCCGTGTTAGTTAAAGTGTAACGCCCCAATCCTACGTGATTGTGACATATATACTCAGGGCGGAAATACCCTCACATATATACGCTAAGTATCGGTACAAGTAAGAATTAGAGTACGAAAGCACAATAGTAATATACATTCCAATAAAATAGTACAAATACACTGTTATTACAGAGTGTGATCCAATATTATATGAATATTATATTACCAAGAGGCATAGAATATGAATTACAAAGAGATATATAAGAAAATATATAAGTATGAATAATACAAAAGGTGTTCACGAGCTACAATAAGGGATCTCGAGAGCCGGACAAGAGGGGCTAGAAGGAAAGAGCTACAGATGATCTACCGCTGATTCATAGTCTTCTGCTGCGCGCTCTAATCGCCACAATAATCTGCCATGGTCCAAACTCTGGATCTGAACATAGAGGTACAGAGTTGTCAGAAAATAATCCAATGAGTACATAAAATGAAGCCAAGTGACTTGCACAAACAAACACACGTGTATCGATAAATCTGAATCAGAAAAGTATATATCCAAAATCGTGTCATGAACAATCATACAAGCATACAATGTAGCAATTAAATAAAGCAAATGTGGGCAAAACTAATTGTACAAGCTTAGATGTGAATTCATGAGATCAGTACATCGAGAGAATAATCCAAATAAGAAAACTTTCATGTATATCCCTTAGACCTCATGTCACCATCATCTGAGTTTATACAACTCGAGTTGTCCAGATATTATATTAGAATATAATTATCAATCAGATGTGATTCAAGCATGCAGGTTAGGAGATTCAATAACACAGGTGTCAATTCAGGTTGGTGGCAGTAGTGCAAGTATAGTCCTAATGTAGGGTAATGTGTTGTGCCACAAGTATACTAGTGTAGGCAAAATCAGTTGTAAGAGCTCAGTTGACAGATTCATGAGATCAGTACATCAAAGGGATAATCCAAACAAAAAAACTCTCATATATATACCTGATACCTCATGTCACCATCAACTAAGTACATACAACCCGAGTTGTCCTCAAATACTTTAATTATACCATTATAATTAACCGTTATTTAAGTATTTAATAATAATCAGTACAACCTGATAATCCCCTGCCAATGTCTCACATCACTGACGGACCATGCTAGAGCTCGCACTCTAGTAGAACTTATTCGGATCTGATATGTGACTAGTAGAACCCGAACAAAGGAGAGATCAAATATCCAACGTTTCTAATATTATTATTGTTTGGCTATTAAGTTATTATTATGTTATTATCTTATTTCTCATCCGATTCATATATTTTAGTATGTGTACTAGTGTCCCAACACACATACATTTACTTATGAATAAGATAAGTGTTATTTGAAATTGATAGAGATTGATGAACCATATTTATAGTGGGTCCCGCTTCGGCCGAACAACAACCTATGAGATCTGGCTACTGCTTCCGGGACTTATGTTATGCCATACACGACACTTCAGATGGGATTTATTGCACCCAACATGACACTTCATATCCTAACTACTATAAAAATGACATCATACCGGTATCCATCAGTTTTTCTACCCCGGTGTCAGTTGTATGATTATTATTGATTGGTTATGATTATCAGTTTATGGGAAATAACATGAATAACGTGAGGAACATGCAGGAATAATATAGGAGTACAGGATTCAGAAGTATAACATGATAATGTAGATAAGTTCCCGTAAAAGAGATAATAACAAGCAAGCAAGTAACCAGTCAGGTGACAAGTGATTAGGTGTTAATTATCAAATGTCAGGTGGAGTACAACAATACATGCAGTACAAATAAACACAGAGTTACTACATCAATCAAGTAACTGATCGCAAGCTAGTTCATGACATCCGAAAAAAGAACATCTCAAATTCTTCACAACCATAATTATAATTATAATAGATTAAGCTAATAAGCAAACGAGTAGACAAGTAGGCAAGCAAGGATAGGCGGAGCTGGACAAGTGAGTGGGCATGCAGGTAAGCAAGGCTAGGCAGGGTTGAATAGGTAAACAGGTAAGTGATAAGCAGGGTTAGACAGACAAGCAGACAAGTAGGCGAGCGGGGTTAGACAAGACTAGACTGGCACGCAGGCGAGTGGGGTTAGACAAGACTAGACTGGCACGCAGCCGAGTGGGGTTAGACAAGACTAGTAAACATGCAAATAGGTACGGAACATGTCAGAATAATATGAGAAGCATTTCAAAATCTATACCATCCAAATATTAACAACTATAGGTTAAGCTACTAAGTGTTGACACTCTAAAAAAGATAAGATTCTTAACTGTCCTGAACAGTGTCTAACTTGTTGACATTTACAAAAGACAAGTGACAGACAAGCTGACGACCAATTTTTACCCGTCTCTGAGGGACAAATCAGCGACTTGGACTCTACTGATCTAGTGAAGCAGACAGTGAGCCCAGATTGTCATTGAATAGACCTAAGCAGGTCTAAAATGCTAAGTTAGCTCAACACTTAGCATCACATGAGCCCAAGGGGATAGCCTCACCTGAGAGGCTAAGTTTGTCCAACTTCGCCTTGAAGCCGTTCAAAGCTCTATCAGGGAGCTAACGTACAGCTTCGCCTGAAGTGCTCAGTTAACTCCACAGAGAGTTAACTTCGCTCGAAACCACACGCAACTGCGCAGAAGGATGGTAGCTTTACCACAGATGTTTATCCAGCTCCGCTGAAGAGTTTTCTTCTAACTTCGCCAGATGCTCCTTCCAGCTCCGCTGTGAGCTCGACGTGGCAGCTCCGCTGCGGGTCTTTTATGGTCATCTTTGACCAATCAAATCTTCAGATGAGATCAAATCTAATCAAGATCAAATCTGAGATCAAATTTGGCAGTTGTTTACCATAATCTCTTGACTCTCCTAAAACAACTAAGAAGATCAGGGGATATCTTTCAGTTATTTGAAAAGAATCAAAACAGATCAGGAGATCGACGCTACCTGCTATTTTTAGCTTCACAGAAGTTGATTCTAGCCTTGCAGCAAGGCTACTTTCTAGATTTAAACAGATTGATTCAATCTGTTTTCAGATTTTTAAGGGAGAATTATACCCCAGTTCACCCTATAAATAGCCCACCAGAGGCATACGAACAGAGGGGCACAAACACGCGCACAGGCAAAGAGACGCACAGAGAGAGACGGCTAAACAGAGATCTATTCTCTTGCTTTCAAGAATTCAGAGAATTTAGAGAACTGCTTCTCTAATAAGGGTGCTGATACCCTAAATCTTCCTCTCAAGGAATCTCCGGAACCAGGTGAGAAGGAATTCCCAAGTGGAGGCAGTTTGAGAAGTAACAAGAGGGTTCTACCAAACTTCTGTTCTCCGATTCCCCGAATCAGGCGAGAAGGGAATCCCATCGATCGCATCCTCAAAGGGACAAAGTGGCGCTGACCAAACTCCTATCGGCACACTTCTTCAGAATTTCAAAGGAGATCTACTTATAATCTTTTAGAATACTTGTAATTTAACTCCTCGACTCTTTTTGAAAGGTTTCCTCTTTCAAAATCAATGAAAAATAAGATGGCGACTCTGCTGGGGATGCAATTCTCCACTATTAAGAATCAAGTGTCGCAATACGACGAACAGACCTTCGGGTCTACTTCTGAATTCAAGAAAGCCGGTGTGGCCAGAGCCCCTCTGGCTAAATCTTCGAAGCAATTCTCTGTGGAGACAGATTAGGCTCTCTGCGAGCCTACCATGGTCTTCTGGTGCAACAAGGAAGCAGGTCTGCAATGCAAGTGTCAGAATCTTGAGCCTGTCACCTTTGAAAACCTAGTCGTTCATTTCGACCAAGGAAAATTCGAAGAACTCCTCTCTGGGGGTGGTTCAACGCTCCGTGCACGAAAGCACAGAAAGGTTTCAATGGGCAAGGTTTCGGAGCAGAAACCAAAAGCAGAATCCTTCTAACACCTCCCAGCCTCGCGTGTGGCTAGTCAGGTTCCCTGCAAACCTAAGTCTCCTCTTTCAAAGCAGATGTGGGGCCAAAGCAGAAGGCACTGTATGAAGCCTCAGGCATAGTTACGCCACAAGTTCGTCTCTCTCACGAAGAAAAAGGCAAGATGCCTGCCTGCTTCAACGAGACTGTCAGCCGCGAAGTTACAACCGCGACGATGTCTTCGCCTAATTCAGGAACAATAACTCCTCACGCCAGCCTCGTTCTTTATGGTGAAGCTACTGACGGTGTGCCAAACACAGTACCTCAGGGTACGCATGATGTTCGCAGCCGCGAAGTTGGTACCAAAGCACCACAGTGTACTAAACTCGCTCTTTACAGCGAAGCTAAGGGATTACCCCTAAGTGCTGATAGCGGTGCTTATGCAGCTTCAGCGCTCAAGGGTATTTCCAAAGCTTTTTGCCGCAAATTTAGAGCCAAAGCACCATCTAGGGCTAATCACCTTCGCAGCAACATAGCGGATAAAGCATCACAGCGTGCTTCGCTCTCCAGTTCATCAAACACTGAGCTCGCCCTTCGCAGTGGAGCTAAGGGATCGTCCCTAAGTATTGACAGCTGTGCTTATGCAGCTTCAGCACCCAAGGACATTCCCGAGGTTCTTAGCCGTGAAGTTAGAGCTAAAACACTATTTAGTGCTAATTACCTCTGCGGTGATGAAAAGAACAGGACGTCATTTTATGCATAATCCAACAGAGCTTCTGTGCTGGATCGTTTAGGCCCAACTGGGTCTGACTTGCGGGAATTCTTGACAAGCAAACGGAAGTCGGAATCTTTCCAAACTTCTCCTTCCTGTTATCAACAAGTGGGATGTCAGTTGGTGATAGTCCACTCAGTTTATTGCCAGCTAGGACCAATCCCCATCACTTCTTCAGGCCGACGATCAGTTTTTGATCGACTGTCGGTGCAAGCTCCGGTGAAATATCGCAAAAGGAGCGTATCGCAAGAGCTGGCCTCCGTATCCGTTAATATGATCGGAAGGGGACGAGAGCTGCGTAGGGGTACGAACAAGACATTTATTATCTGAGCAGGACTCTGATAGGGGCGGAATCTCACTATAATCCTATTGAGAAGGAATGCTTAGCTCTTGTCTTTGCCGTTCAGAAGACACGACATTATTTGGTTGGCCAAACCGTACATGTTATTTCTAGAGTGAACCCTTTGCGTCTCCTCATGACGAAGCTAGGATCATTGAATTCAAGATTAGCTAAGTGGGCGATTCTTTTGTCTCAATACGACATGCTCTTTATCCCTCAAAAGGCGGTTAAAGGCCAGGCACTTGCAGAGTTCTTGGCTGCTCATCCGATTCTGGAAAACTCAAAAATTCATGAAGACATTCCAGATGAAGTCTTTGAATCTAATATAACTTCAGAAGATGAAGTATGGCAGATGTTCTTTGATAGAGCATCACGAATAGGCCCTAAAGGCAGGATCATTACCGGCGTGGGGGGTGTTTATCTCTCCACGGAATCATGTTCTTCCTAGAGCATTTTCTCTGACGGAATCATGCTCCAACAATATAGCGGAATATAATGCTCTACTTATTGGTCTTCAGCTCGCCCACGGAATGGGGGTACACTATCTTGAAGCTTACGGCGATTCAAAATTGGTTATCAATCTGGTTAAGGCGAATATGAGGTCCGTCACGAGGATTTGGTGCCTTATTATCACGTAGTCATCGAAATGGCTAGTCTGTTTGATGGCTTTTACATCGGGCACGTATCTCGATCTCAGAATACTAAGGCGGATGCTCTTGCTTCATTAGCAATAACATTAGCCTTGCCAGTCGACACGAGTATCACCTTACAGTGGCGACTCGACACCTTGTCTGCTCTAAACATATGTTAAGAACCAGAGAGGTCTATAATATCTCGACGGATCTCAAGCTGAGAGATTGGCGATTTCCTTTCATCGACTGTGCTCTACATGGTCTGCTGCCAGACAATCCTAAAGAAGCGGCATCTATCAGACGAAGGTCTCTCCGTTTTTACTATGATCCAACTCTGAAGACACTTTACCGTCGTTCATATGACGGTGTCCTCCTCCGTTGCCTTTCTAATTCAGAGACGCAGGAAGTGCTTAAAGAAGCACACGACGGCATATGCAGAGCTCATCAGCTAGGTCCAAAACTCAAAGACAGATTGCACAGGTTTGGATATTATTGGCCAACCATGATAGCTGATGCCATCCAATATGCACGAAGGTGTAAAGCATGCTAAATTCATGCGGACTTCATACACCAGCCTCTGGAGTTGCTCCACCCAACTGTTACTTCATGACCATTTGAAGCATGGGGAATCGATGTCGTAGGGCCAATCAGCCCCTCTTCGACAAAAGGACACCGGTTATCCTGGCGATAACCGATTACTTTTCAAAGTGAGCAGAAGCCATACCACTGGTTGAAGTCAAACTTCTAACGTGGTTAATTTCATCAAACACCATGTCATCCATCGATTCGGTATCCTAGGCGGATCATCCATGATAATGGTCCCCAATTTGCAAGCCAGGTATTCTATCGATTCTGTGATAAATACCGAATTCAGAATGTGACTTCAACTGCATATAATCCCGCCGCTAATGGCTTGGCGGAAGCATTCAACAAAACAATCATTAAGTTGCTTAAAAATTTTGTCTCCTCGAATAAGCGAGATTGGAATGAGAAGCTTAGTGAACGTCTTTGGGCCTACCGAACCACGGTTCGGACCCTGACAGGCAATACGCCTTTTTCCCTGGTATACGGGTGTGAAGCAGTCATACCGTTAGAAATTCAGATGCCATCATTGCGAGTCGCTTTAATGACTAAGATCACATCAGAGGACAATGATCGGTTGCGTCTTCAAGAGCTAAAGCCCTAGATGAGAAGCGGTTACAAAATCAGCAGCACATTGAGTTGTATCAAGCTCAGATCTCAAAAGCCTTCAATAAGAAGGTCAAATAAAGGGTCTCCAGAAAGGAGATTTGGTTTTAGCCGTCAGACGACCAATGATCATGACGCACAGAACCAAAGGCAAATTTTAGCCTAAATGGAAGGGGACCGTTTGTAATAGAAACAGTCTATTCAAACGGAGCATATCGCCTTATGTTTCAGATGGTGATCTACTCATGATGCCAATCAACGACAGGTTCTTAAAGAAGTATTATCCTGATAAGGATCCTTCTCATGATCAAGTTAACATTACACCTCTGATCAAAACCTTCAAATCCGAGATACGCAGAAGGAGCGCCTCTCTCTTCCTCTAAACGAGATCATACAACCATGAACTAGTAGGAAGCTGATCATACACTGGTTGTCTCAAAGAAGAATCAAGGTTACACATGCATTAACCAAATGATCCAACACCTTTAACAGTAAAGGATAGAGGACAATGTTGGCCTTTAAGCCCAACATAAGTCCTTGACAAACTCATCATGCTGAGGAGGGTAATAGCATGGCTAGCCCGACTCAAACGGTAGTTGGTAAAGGCATATCAAACCCGTTGACAACTAAGGATTTGCTAAAAATCCTAAGGGACCTGTTCTAATTTGATCCAACACTTTAACGATTAAGGATAGAGGAAAATGTTGGCCTTTAAGCCCAACATAAGTCCTCGACAACTAATCATGCTGGGGGAATAGCATGGTAGCCCGACTCAAACGGTAGTTGGTAAAGGCATATCAAACTCGTTGACAGTTGGGGATTTGCTAAAAATCCTAAAGGACCTATTCCCATTTGATTCCCTCTCCAAATCACTTACCAGTTCTCATCCATGGAATGGTAAGACCCATATAAAGAACGACAGATCCACTCGAGTTCCATGCTATGTTTAACACTGCACCTCTGGCATCCATTTCGCTGTTAAGTTAACATAAACCTATGACAGTGATCTCCTCATTTTTGCAATGAAAATGAGACCTTTCCATGCTATGTTTAACATTACACCTCTGGCATCCATTTCGCTGTTAAGTTAATATTAAACCTATGATAGTGATCTTCTTAATTTTCGCAATGAAAACGAGACCTTTCCATGCTATGTTTAACACTACACCTCTGGCATCCATTTCGCTGTTAAGTTAACATTAAACCTATGACAGTGATCTCCTCGATTTTCGCAATGAAAA